>BPLR01002170.1:0-31411 GCA_021605095.1 Caerostris extrusa
GGAAGACTTTCTGAATTCAATATTTTCTTGAAATATCTTCTAAAAGGTAAAAAAAAGTGTTTCTTCTTTTTTCTTTTAACTGTCTTGCAAAAGACTTCAAAAAGCTTTCTTTTGGTTCACAAAGTTGGGGGAAACATGGAAGAACATGAAATTCTGACGCGACATCTATCTCGCTGCGTGATCGAGGGCCTTTAAACTTTAGTGATGTTGACGGATGAGCGCCTTACCATTGTTCGCAGGGTGCAATTCAAAGAAAGTCGCTTTCAATAGGACATCCGTTTTTTAAATCTATAAAATCGAAATCTCTATTTGTCGCCCGTATTCAATTTGTGTTCTGAAGCGGAGGGTTTTATGAAACTCTTCTGCTAGAATAAAATGCTACGAAAACACTGAGATGAATTTTGAGTTTTTGACATTGTGATGTTTTATACTTTACAATGATGGATAGTCAACCACGTTTTTGTTTTTTTTCAAATGTAAAAATTTCAGTAGAGAATTTCGTTTATTTGCTGTAAAATAGCCAAATTGAAAAAAAAAGGTATTGTCAGCTTGAAAAAGTATTGTCAAAATTGAAAATATTTTCATTTTAACTGATGCGAAAAAAAGATTTTTCAAACGATAAGATCTGTCCCACACTAAGTTCATGAGCTGATATATATAAGGGATAGATAATATAACGGTAGTGTCAACATAGTCGCTGTGTTTATCCAAACGCCAGTTTGTACAAGACACCATATAAACAATTTCTTCAAAGTAAAAACCATAACAGCAGCAATTTTTTCTGATGTAATGTGTCGACCTATGCTAGACTATAACGGCTTCAAGAAGAGGGTCACTTCCAGGTTTATGGGAACACTTTCAATTTTATTTACAAGGATTATTCATACATACATACATACATACATATCTACGTGCATTTTGTACGTTAAAAAACTGGATAAAGTTATCTTAATTTAAAATTAATTCAATTTATTTATCTAATTGTCTGTCTAATTAATTATATCAAATGGGATGATTTTACATTCTCACAATCCATGACATGAAAGTTAATTCAATAAAGAAAGTACAAATTATCTTCTAAGAATTTTAATAACGGTGTGTGTATTTTTTTTTTTTTTTTTTTGTAATGTTTGAAATATTAAAAAGTATTTTAAATAAATTAAAAAAATGTCTATGATTAAAAAGAAAAAAAAATAAAAAAAAGTGTTTGAAAAAAAGAAAATTAAAGTACTGGCTTGAAATAAATTGAATTTTTGCTATATAGGACACGAAGAAATAAGAAGAATTTTAAATAAAACTAAAATAAAATACGTGCGACTTATAATGAATTTAAGGCATTACGAAAATTTTTATTTTTATTTTTAAGCAGCAAGAAGTAAAAAAAGAAAAACGAGACTATACGTGAACTCTGAGCGACGCTGCAAAAAAATCACCTAACATCCTTTTATTTCTGATATGCAAGAAGTTGCACATCATGGCAGAAATACTTGAAATATTTTATTCCTTTATATAACATTCAAGCAATAGAAAAATACTCCGGAAGACTCTCTGATTTCAATACTTTCTTGAAAAATATCTTCTAAAATGTAAAAATAAATTATTCTTTTTTTTCACTGTCTTCCAAAAGACTCCAAAAAGTTTTCTTTGGTTCACAAAGTTGGGGGAAACATGTAAAGGACGTGAAATTTTGACAGCGACATCTATCTCGCTACGTGATCGAGGCCCTTTTAAACTTTAGTGATGTTAATGGATGAGCGCTTTACGATTGTTCGCAGAGGTGCAATTCAAAGTTACTTTTTCAATAGGACATCCGGAGTTTTTAAATCTATCAAATCGAAATCTCTATTTATCGCCCGCGGATTCAATTTGTATTGAGAAACGAAGGGGTTTTATGAAACTCTTCTGCTAGAATAAAATGCTACGTAAACACTAAGATTGATTTTGAGTTTTTGACATTGTGATGTTTTATACTTTTTACAATGATGGATTGTGAATGTTATTATTTTTTTTTTTTTCACACATAAAATTTCAATAGAGAATTTTGTTTATTTGTTGAAAATTGAGAAAAGATTGGCAGCTTAAAAAATAGTTTACTGTCAAAATTGAAAAAACTGTTTCTTTTAACAGGTTTGGAAAAAGAGAATAGTTAAAAAAAATAATGTAACAAGATCTGTCACACCCTAAGTTCATGACCAGATATATATACGGATAGTATAGTGATAATGTGAACATAGTCACTGTGCTGATCCAAACACTAGTTTATACAATACATTATATAGACAATTTCTTCAAACTAAAAGGTAACAGTAGCAAAAACGTTTCTGGTATAACGTCTCGGCCAATGCTAGACCTATATCGGGTTCAAGAAGAGGGCCACTAACAGGTTCATTTGAACATTTTCAATTTTATTAACAAGCATTTTGTATATATACATATATATATATAGGACTCTATTTACAAAAAATGAAAATTAATAATATAAATTAGATACACAAATGCAGTTCATTTCAAGTTCGGATATTTTCAGAATCCTCGGGTAGACGACGAATGAATCTATATACCTGGCCTGCAGAAAACCTTAACTATCACTCTCCGCGATTCACGGAACCACAAGGAGCTCACTTTGAAAACAGGTGAAGTACTCCGGCCCTTTCAGTCATTTCAGAGGAAAGCATCACTTCTGGTCGGTCGCAGAAATTTATCACCAATCACGATTGAACAACTCATGGTATATCAAGTTGCCTTATATTCAATTTCTAATTGCTTCGTTCTCTGAAGGTCGCACAGACATTCGCTAACTTTTCCTCATCTTATATGACATCGAATATCTGCTATTTGATTTGAGTGGCATGTTTTTCATTAATACAAAAACATTGATTGCAAGTAATATAACTATCTACAATGAAACTCGCCTAATGTCAAATTTGAGTGATGGTTTTATTATATATTTTCGAATGACCTAGATTCGTCTCTCATTTCAATGAAATACCAAAAACTCTTCTCTTGAGAAAAAAATGTTAAATATGGGGGATTCAATCGTCAGAAACCACGATATGGCAACTCCTTGAGTTGGTGTCTAGTTTATGAATCACTTATCACCCAGAAATTTCTTCAAATGTCTGAGTAGAAAAACACCTGATACCTAAGTCTCCAAACGGAAGTTTAATAACGACTTATTTTGTAACAAAACATTGGATTTCTGACTTGGTTGGAATGGAGTAAATATTTAAGTGATGTCACATTTAATTAACTTGATCAAATTTTTACAATTTAAAAAAAAATTACCTTTTAAGATAAAATATTTTATGTTTGTTTTTAAATATTTACATATATCAGTTCAAACATTGAAGATCTGGTATTTCATCAATTTTACTCAACATGAAACTATAAATATTAATTAATTAAAATCGCAAGCATATTTTATTATTCGAAAGATAATAACAAAAATTATATTACTTATTTTTAGATTAAAAGTATATTCTCAAATTTCGTACAAAATTTTCTAGAAATAGGTTTTCTAATGATACTGTCATTTGCTACTTACCAGAGAAAAATTTGCATAGCAGATTTGTCGTACCAGTTAAAAGCTCTTATTACTGAAACTTATTAATTGCAATAGATTTTTTCTGATATATGATTAAAAAAGAGATATGAAATAAAAAAAAATATTTATCTTTTAAAACTTCAAAATTGTTGAAAAATTTAGAATTTTCCACTTTAAAAAAAAAAAAAAGGTAATATATATACTTAATTTGTTTTGTGGATATGTGAATAATTATAACATTTAATGAATTAATGATAATAATTTTATTTTTAAAAGGTGTTTGTCACTTTGAATTTCAATAATATGGCTTTTTACTAATATACTTTATTATATTACATTTTATTGCATCATATCATGATGCAGAGCGATTGTCATTTTGCCAAGGGCTTTGATGCCATCTTTGTAAAAAAGATTTAAAATAATCTAAAAATGTTTAGAAAGAAAAATAAAATGGTAATGATAAATTATTAAGAATTCTTCCATTTATATTCAAGTAAAGTGTTTTAATTTTTTAGAAAAATATTTATTCAAATAAAAATCCATTCTATTGTATCAAAACTATTAATTTTATAAAATATGAATCGTTGCTGGTGCTGTACACTCCTAATCATTATTTTAATTATTTTATTAAAACTCTGTTTTCAAAATAAAATTGTCGTTTTCATTTTATAACAAATCTGTTTTTAAAATTAAATTTTATATTGTTTATACAGCTAAGTAAGTTATATAGGTATGTTCATAGAAAAAAATGTTTCAGAAAACCTATAAATAATGATAATTGTTAGTTACAATTGTGATGGAATTTTTTGTCTACTCAATTTTGAATAACCGAAAGTATTTTACAAGTAGTTTCTTCCATGTTCCATATATGATTGCATCTTCAATTCTCATACTGTTATTGTTTATATTTTATAATAATTGTATCAATAAACGATTCATGTTTGGGATTTATTGATTCACGACATTAAATCACATATTATATTAAGACTTTTTAACATTTTTTTGATAAATCATTGTCATGAATTATTAAGTTAAATCACGCACTAACATATATATATACTCTAAAATTATATGGTTCGTTTATCATTCGAGTTCTAATATTTTTAGTAAATAATCATTATGAATTATTAAGTTAAATTACGTATCTGTTTATATGTGCTAAAAATTATATGATTCAGTTGCAATTGAGTCAATTATATATAGTCATATATATATATATATATATATATATATACTCTAAAACTTATATGATTTTGTTTATCAATCTAGTTCTAATATTTTTTTTAATAAAATCATTGTTACGCATTATTACGTTATTTATTTTACGTTACTTATTTATATATTCTACAACATATGGCTCACTTATCATTCGAGTTTTATAACCATTTATTCATATTGAATATTAAGAACGTTTGATTTAATTTCGTGTTATTCCGTTATATTTATTAAACGTCTTCAAATATATTATTTAATAGCTGTATTAACTGCATTTATATTTTTAAACACAGAATAAACTATTTTATTTCTGTTGATATATTCTTCATTGGGAGTTGTAATCTGTCATTTCTGAAGAAATAGTATTGTTTTCGTTCTTCCTAGAGAACTGGGATATTTAAGAAAATAAAACTTTTATAGCATAAAAATCTTTACTTAAAGAAACTAATTTTGCTTTGAAAAAAATCATTTAGCGAAAAAAAAAAATATATTTGTAAAAGGCAGAATCTAAAAAGTCATTAATCATTCATTGCTTCTTAAAAATAAAAAAAAAAATGATTTGGCCATGGAAGCCAAAAGGCCTAAAGTAATTGAAAAGAAATATGAAAAGTGATTCAATACAATTTTAATTTTCTGTAATCAATAAATTAAGAATCTATTATATGAATAAAAACACGCTTCTTAAATAATTTAAAAATTTAAAATTAATTTTAAATGAGACTGATTATTATATTAACGGGATAGAATATAAAAAATAAAATAAAAATATGAATGTTGAAAATCCGTATTCCTTAAAATAAAAAAAGATGGTAAAACTCATCATTCATTGTCTTCTTTTCAAATAAAAAGGATACTTACAGAGATGTTCTAAAAGCGTTATGCAAATTATTCATCAATTGTGCATCTTTTACGAATCGCCACTCTCATCTCCACTTTAAACTGAAACAGAAAAGAAAAATTTGCTGAAGTTTTTGAGATGATAAAAAGTCCGTTTGAGAAACGGATTTAATCTTCTTTCTGGTGAACATTTCTTTGACGGCAAAAAAAACTTCTCCGCTTGCACTGAAAAGTGATGGAAAGTTTCCGAGAAGATTTGAAATTACTTTTGGGATATTATTTAGTTGAAATTTAACGAAAAACAAAAAGAAGATTGACGGCAGTTTTAATTTAATTATTTCTATAATCGGTATTAACCTTTAAATAATTGCTATTATCGAGAATATTGCAGTTTTTATGATTCATTGCAGAAAAGCTAATATCAGTTACTTTTTCTTTTGCATTCAATTATAAATAAAATGTTTTTAAATATATTATAATAGCTAGTGCAAAAAAAAAACCCCAACTAAATAGAACGTTAGAGAAAACCTACAGTAAGAAAATTATTAAAATGTTACGAATATGTTTTATTTAACTGAATGGATGTGTTTGAAGATAGTCAAAAAGTCTTTTAATCACCCTACATCAAATGTCAAATTGCTTTGGTTATGAAATTCAATGTTTTTAGTAATTATGTTTAAAGTTTAATATCAACTGATTTTTAAATTATGGTGAAAAGTAAAATTTTTTTTTATCCAATGCCGTCTTCGACCTTTCAGTCATTCAACGACGAGCAGCCTAATACAAATACATAAGGACATAAAGACAAAACAATCATTAAAGGCATTGACAGTAACACTAAAAGGGGCAAAGTTAAGAACAGTAGTGCCTATGATGAGGTGCTCTCCAGTCATGGGCGCGTCATAGACGCAAAGGGATCAGATATCTGTTGCAGCTAGTCTTATTCTGTACAGGTGTAAGTAGTCATGGCTCGTGACAAGTCTAAAGCAGACGACACCCATTGTTCTAGGCAAGGAATGGAAATTCGTGTTGACTTATTCAATAGGGAATTCCGTTTTTCTCTTTCTGTATACACAGGTTGAATCGTTTGATTTAATGAAAGGTATATATCGCCTTAAATGATCAAAGGCAAAGGAGGATCAGGGATCCATTCTTGGACAACTTATTAGCCTGCTCATTTCCATATATCCAGCCATGGCTTGGAATCTACTGCAGAGCAATGCATTTCCCGGTGTTCAACAGCCTATCTTATCTTTACTATACAGTTTGCAGAAATCTCACAATGACAGTGATTGGGAGTTTTATAGTTCATAATTGCCGAACCCGAATCAACAAAGAAGACGATATTTTCTTTTTCTCAATACTCTATTTTGTCTAAAGCCAAATAAAAGGTTGCTATTTCACTATCAAAGTTGTCAAAGTGCTTTCCAATAGCATAAGATAATGAAAAGTCAATAGAATAAACACCAGCTCCAGCAGCGGTCTGACGGCCGATTGGGCATTTGCTTAAGGTCGGAATCTAAGTGGCAGTGGCATGGATGGTTGTTAGTGATTTGGAATCCACTCTAAACTGTAGCTCCCGGTCTAATTAGCCCAAAGTGTGCACAAAATGATCGTACAGTGATAAACCAAACAAACTCCAGCATTTCTTATGGCCAATTCAGCCGAAATTAACACGATACAACAATATGAATTGCATTATACGTTTTACCCTTAGACATGTTTGTATATATTTTAATTCACAATAAAAGACAGTTACCTTAAAATAGTAAGTATGAAACATTGCAACTATGAAACGGACACATAATTCAATATATACATTAAAAAAAAAAAAAGGTTTTATTTCATTTGTGTAACGTTTTCATGTAATCAATTATATTTCTAAAATATTTAATATTTTTGTTTGAAATATTACTTTTACTCACTTGTGATATACATGAATAAACTCTTTTATTTTGCTTAGTTTTTTCCATGTATGTTTTGTCTACTCTTCTCACAGATGAAGTGAAAGATGATTCTTGCTTTTCCCTAAAACAAAAAAAAAAAAAAAAAAAAATCAATGCGCCCATGTCAGAAAAGAAAAGAGAATCATACACATCTTGAAAGTGCTCCTTTTCCGTGTTTCAAAACAAACATAAAAAATAAGTGCGAGGATTCGAGATACAGAAAATGGCATTTATGGAACTGATTCCTGTGTGTAATAGAGATGGGTGTGTTGAAGCAGACGCGACGCTCCATTTCGCTCGAAATAATTCCCCCAACTCGAAGCCCGAGAACTCTTTTCCAATGCTAATTTGACTTCGTCACTCCGGAATAATGTGGAATCGCGTCGCGAAATTCAGACGGCCCAGCGTTTTGATATTTTTATATGCAATCAGACATTCACAGAGCTTTATCTGTACTCCATTACTTGAAAAGAATGCTCAGATTGTTTGAATTCCACGCTTATCTTGCTGTTAAGGATGCTTTCATAGTTTATTCCAAAACATTTCATGTTCAATGAGAATTTTTTGCTTCTTTCATAAATAAAAAGCAACGTTATTTTATATGACTTTTTCGGATAAGCATAAACTTTTTTTTCTTTATGGAAGAGGCAATCAAAGTTTTCGATGAGTTTGATCTTCTATGATAAAACGCAAATGTGTATTACAATTTTGTAGATTTTCTTTTATTGTACTCTAAAATCTCCGTTTTTAAGTAAAAACTAGGAAATAATTCTTTTAATGTGTCATAATCTAGAGTTTATTAAAAATTAATTTTGTATTATAAAGAATTCCTTTTAATTGAAAGCACATGTATATTTCTTTTAGAGCTTTCATTATCAGAACTTTATTTGTACATATTTATAGTTGAAGAAATTTAAAATATTCTACTTAAAAAAAAACATTAATATATATTTTAATTTGTCTTGTGTACATGTGAATAATTATTAAATTTTAATAAATTAATAATAGTAATTTTATTTTATTTTTTAAAAATTGCTTGTCACTTTGAATTTCAAAATTAAGTTATATCTTTTAATAATATACTTTATTATTTAAAAATTTTATTGCAATATATCATGATGCTGTATTAAAATATTCATATAATACTCATACAATATTCAACTATCATTTTGATAAGAGCTTATGGAAACTTTTTGCCATCATTGTAAAAATATTTAAAATATTCTAGAAATGTTTAGAAATAAAAAAAGAAAATGGACACTGATAAAATCTTAGAAATTCTTCCAATTTAGATTGAAGTAGATTTTAATTTTTAGACTTAGAATTTAATTTTTGAAATTTTTATAGAAATAAAATTCCATTTCATTTAATAAAAATAATTAATTTCGATCAATTAGAAAATTATTTTACTTTTTGTAAATTTTAACAATTATTTTATAGCTTTTATTAAAACTCTATTTTTGAATATAATTGCCGTCTTATAACAAATCTGTTTGATTCAAATTTTTATACTCTTAATGCAGTTAAGTAGTTGTACAGAGTATGTTCATAGAAAAAGAAATGTTTCTAAAACGTATGAATAGATATAATTGTTTATTACAATTGTGAGAAAATTTTTTTCTCATATTTGAACAACCGAAAGTATTTTACAATTAATTTCTTCAATATTCAATATATGATTGAATCTTTAATTCTCATACTGTTATTATTTATATTTTAAAATAGTTGTATCAATAAGCGATTCGTGGTTGGGATTTACTGATACATGGCACATTAACTATTATATTAAGATTTTTAATATTTTATAAAAAAATCCTTTTATGAATTATTAAGTCAAATTACGAAAATATTTATTTATATATATTTAACTTTATATGGCTCACTTATCATTCGATTTTATAACCATTTATTCATATTGAATATTAAGAACGTTTTATTTAATTTTGTGTTAATGCGTTATATTATATCATTTAATTACCCTCTTTGTATATATTATTTAATAGCTGTATTAACAGCATTTATATTTTTAAATAAAGGAAACACTTTTTATTTCTGTTGATATATTCTTCATTGGAAGTTGTACTTTTGTCATTTCTAAAGAAATAGTATTGTTTCATTTCTTCCAGAGATCTGAAGTATTTAAGATAAGAAAACTTTTATCACATAAAACCGCTTTAGCAAAAGAAAAACTATTTTCCTTGAAAGAAGGATATCATTTAGAAAAAAAAAATATATTTTTGCAAAGAAAAGAAAAACTTAAAAAAGTCATTATTCATTCATTGCTTCTTTAAAAATGATTTGGTGATGAAGCCAAAATGCCTAAAGTAATAAAAAAGAAATATGAAAAGTAACTCAACAACATTATAATATTCTGCAATTAATAAATTAGAATCAGTTACATGACGAAAAACATAATTTTAATTTACTACATTTGTAAACATAATTTAAAATTTACATTTAATTTTAAATGAGACTGATTATTATATTAACGGGATAAATAAAAAATGAATTTTCAAAAATCAGTATTCCTTAAAATAAAAAGGATGGTAAACTCATCATTCATCGTCTTCTTTTTCAAATAAAAGAAGGAAACTTACAGAGATGTTCTAAAAGTCTTATGCAAATTATCATCAATTGTGCATCTCTTACGAATCGCCTCTCATCTCCACTTTAAACTGAAACAGAAAGAAAAATTTGCTGAAGTTCTTGAGATGGTAAAAAAATCCGTTTGAGAAAAGGATTTAATCTTCTTTCTGAGTGAGCGTTTCCTTGACGGCAAAAACTTCTTCGCTTGCACTGAAAAGTGACGGAAAGTTTCCGAGTAGATTTGAAATTACTTTTGGGATATTATTTTAGTTGAACTTTAACGAAAAACAAAAGAAGATTGATGACAGTTTTAGGTTCATTATTTATATAATTGATATTAACCTTATAAATAATTGCTATTATCACAAATATTAGAGTTTTATAATTCATAGCATAAAAACTAATATTACTTTTTATTTGTATTAAATTTTAATTGAAATATTTTTAAAGATGTATTAAAAAAATGCAATCATCAAAACTATATTAACCGTTGAATATATAAGAAAAATTTCATTTACGCATAATTCAAAGAAAACAGAAAATGTAAAGAATATTTAAATATAACGAATATGTTTTTATTTAATTTATAAGTTATGTGTTTGAATAAAGTCAAAAAAAAAGTTATTTAATCCACCTACATCAAATGACAAATTGCTTTTGTTATAAAATTCAATGGATTTTTAGTAATTATGTTTAAAGTTTAATATCAAGCTGATTTTTAAATCATGGTGAAAAGTAACATTTTTATCCTATAACCGTCTTTGGCCTCTCAGTCATTAAACGACGAGCAGCCTAATACAAATACGCTAAGGAGATAAAGACAAAAGAATCACTAAAGGCATTGGGAGTAAGACAAAAGGGATAGAGTTAAGAACAGTAGGGCATATAATGAGGCGCTCTCCAGTCATGGGCACGCCATAGTCACAAAGAGGGCAGATATCTGTGGCACCAGTCTATTCTGTACAGGTGACTCTGTAGTAGTCATGGCACGTGACAAGTCTAAAGCCAGGCCACGCCGCCGCTCTAGGCATAGAAATGGGAATTCTTGTTGACTTATTCAATAGGGGAATTCCTTTTTCTCAAGCCATCTCACTATACAGTTGAAACGGTTGGATTTCATACAGAAAGATATCTATCACCTTATATATGCAGCAAAGGCAAAGAGGGATCAGGTTGCCTCTTTTGTGAGCCATTATTGCCCAGTATATCCAGCCTTCTCGTTTCCATATATCCCGCCATAGATAGGAATCCCACTATAGAGTAATGAATTTCCCGGTGTTCAACAGCCTTTCTTATTATGTAGTTTCTAGAAATGCCACATTCCCAGTGATTGGGAGTTGTCAAGGTCATAATTGCAGGCCTGGAATTAACAACAAAAAAAGACGATATTTTCATTCTCATTGCTTTTTCTCTAACGCCAAAGAAATAGCTGTTATTTCAGTATCAACCTTGTCAAAATGCCTTCGAAGGGCATAAAATAATGTAAAGTCAATAAAATAAACTCCAGCTCTAGCAGCGCTGTGATGGACAATTGTCTAGGCTTAGGCATTTAGTACCATAGGTGTAAGGTCGAACCTGGCGGCGGGTATGGATGTTTGTTAGTGGTCGAGTTTAATCGAGTTAGGAATCCAAAGCTAAATAATTATCCCAAAGTCTGCACAAAACGACCGTAGAGACACAAACCAAACCAGCTCCAGCATTTCTTATGGCCCCTTCAAACGAAAGTAACAAGATACAATATTATATCTTTTCCCCTTATTTATGCTTGAATTTTTTAATTTAAAATAAAATAAAGTTACCTTTAAATAGCAAATATGAAATATTGTAACTATGCAAAGAGCACCTAATTCAAGATATATATTAAAAAATATTTCACTATATGTTAAAAATTTATTTTTAATACATTTTCACTTTATTAATTATATTCATAAAATAATTAATATTTCTATTTGAAATATTAGTTTTACTCACTTATAATATATTTGGATAATCTTCTTTTATTTTCCATGTGTGTTTGTCTACTGTTCGCTCAGATAATGTGAAAGATGATTCTTGCTTTTCCTCTATTACAAAAAAGAAAATCAATATTCCACGTCAGAAAAGAAAAAGAGAATCATACACATCTCGAAAGTGCTCCTTTTCCGTGTTTCCAAAACAAACATAAAAAATAAGTGCAAGGATTCGAGATACAGAAAATGGCATTTCTGGAACTGATTCCTGCGTAATAGAGATGGGTGTGTTGAAGCAGACGCGACGCTCTATTCCGCTCGAAATAATTCCCCAACTCGAAGCCCGAGAACTCTTTTCCATTGCTACTAAATGACTTCTCACCCAGAATAATGTGGAATCGCGTTGCGAATTTCAGACGGCCAGCGTTTTGATATTTTATATGCAATCAGACATTCACAGTGCTTTATCTGTACTCCATTACTTGAAAAGAATGCTCAGATTGTTTGAATTCCACGCTTATCTTGCTGTTAAGGATGCTTTCATAGTTTATTCCAAAACATTTCATGTTGAATGAGAATTTTTGCCTTTTTCATAAATAAAAGAAGACGTTATTTATATGATTTTTGTGGATAAACATAAGCTTATTATTTTCTTTGTGGAAGAAGCAATCCAAAATTTTGGATGAGTTTTATCTTCTACGATAAAACTCAAATGTGTATTACATATTTGAAGAACATTACTATTGAACTTTTTACTATTGAAACTCAAACATCTCTTTTTTCATGTAAACTCTAGGAAATAATCAACTTAATCATAAAATCTTTTATTCTAGTTTTCATTGAACTATTAATTTTTGTATTGTAAAAAAGAGTCTCCTATAATAAAATGCGTCTTTCATGTAGCTTTCATTATATATTAAGTTTCGAAGTTTTGGATTAGCTTTAATATTCAGAGAAGAAATCCACTAAATTTTAAAATATTACATGTAAAAGCAAGTATTGTGTAGATTCGAAGCTAAATAACACGAAATAATATTAACAATGATTTTCATTTGAATTTGAATAATTTTAAATTGATTTGTTTTTGAAAATTGTACTGAAAAAGTATTGTTGTCCATTCCATTTAAAAAGACTACTGTAGTTTACGAAAGAAACATTTTGTTTTATGAAATCATCAACTATTTTATCTATGTAAATATATAAATATTAAATAATAATAAATAATTTTAATTAAACTCATGTTTGTGAAAAATTTCAACACCATGAAGGAATCGTCATAATTGAATGAATTTTAATATATAGTTGAGTGGTAATGGTACAAATAAATGATTAAATGTTCAAAGCAAACAGACAATAACAAGAGATCGGAATCAGTATTTTGTGTAGCCACCACGCGCCGCAATAAGTGCTGCTACATGACGTGGCATGGAGTCAAATAAATTTTGAATGTCTGCCTAAGGAAGAGCATTCCATATTGTTTGTATGCGCACCCAAAGTTCGTCTTCAGAAACAACAGGACGAGGATCCCGAGCGAGACGCCGACCAACGAAATCCCACACATGTTCAATCGGCGACATATCAGGGAAATACTCAGGTCAAGGAAGAAGCTGTACCTGCCGCGTTGAAAAGAAGGATTGAAAAGTCCTAGCGATATGAGGGCGGGCATTGTCCTGTTGAAATACAGCGCCTGGCAAGCTTTGAAGGAGGGGAACAGCCTGGTGCACTTCACTGATGTACCGGTTGCTGTTCAGATTGCCCAAATTCTCAGCAATTGAGATCGTCCATGATATGCTATGGCATCCCAATCCATAACTCCGGGTGTTCGTCCACTGTGGCGTTCGATAATGCACTCTGGAAGGTGGCGTTCACCGGCATAGCGTCTGACACGAATGCAGCCATCATGGTACCACAAATAAAAGCGGGATTCGTCAAAAACACGACATGCTGCCAATCAGCAAGATAGTCTCTATGTTGAGCGGCTCAATGTAGTCGCAGGCGGCGATGGTTTAGCGTGAGAGGGATCCTGTATAAAGGAGTCCCTGCGCGCAGTCCACGCTGCAGCAGACGTCTGCGAAGTGATGAAGCACACAATGAAACACCTGTAGCTATTGGCCACTGTACTGCCAATTGTCTAGAGGAAGCTGTACGGTCCGTCAGCGCCATGCGTGACCAGGTGTCTATCAGCGCGAGCTGACGTCACATTTCGGGGTCCACTCCCGGATTTCCGAGTTGTCCGACACTTGTCCGTCCACTGCTTCCAAAGACGCATCACTGTGCTGCTGTTAAGCTGCACACGAGCGGCTACTGCACGATAAAAGAATCCAGCTTCAAGAAGGCCGATGATTCTCCCCGTTCAAACTCTGTAAGGTGTTCAAAGCTCGCTCTCTTTCGTCGAAGAGGCATAAGTAACGATTGAGCTAACGTTTACCACTAGCAGATAAGCATCGATAACCATACACGCCTCGCTAAAGCCGTCTATTTATTGGATCCATCCGCCGTTCAGAGGGTGCTGCTCAGCATACGCAAGCGCTACGGATTTGAAATTCTAATCATTAGCATATCACCCGTTAATTTGCATTTCCTGAAAATTTCAGCTCACTCTCGTAAGTCCTTCATGTGTTGCAATTTTCACAAACATGAGTTTAATATATATATATATATATATATATATAATATGTTTATGTACATAAAGATATTAAAATAAATACATAGTTTCATTGCAGTTGAAAGTTTAAATAAAAAGATTTCAAAGAATCCATGCTCAATGAAAACATTTTTCAAATATTAAATGTTACATGACAGAAAATTTAATTTTTATGTACTATAAATATATTTTTAAAATGTTTAAATTATTTACATAATAATTTTAGCACATCAAATTTTACAAACCACATTGCTTCACAGCATTATATTTAGTAACTAAAACAAATTATTTTAATTCCTCCAGATAAATAAAAAAAGTTTAATTTATTAAATAAAATATTTACCATAAACATTTTGCAAAGTGTGTTTATTTTTGGCAAGTAGATAAAAAAGGAAATGCCCATCACATTTTTAGAACATATTTTAATAATTAGAAAAAAATAATAAGGCATTACATACCAAAGCAAAATCATCAGAAAAATTACGCTACTAAGTGAAACAAACCACAAGAGGAATGAGAAATTAAAAATCTGTGCCAGGCTTTTCAACATTTCAACAATTTTTAAAAATATTTTTTTTTCACAATTCCATTGCGGACATGTTTACTATGTATATTTTTATAAATAAAGAGGAAAATTATAATAAAAAATACAAATTTTCCTGCACGAAATATTTCAGATGAAAGTCTTTCTATATTTAACGACAATGTATTTATATGTACAAACATTTTTTCTTCTGAATTAATTATTTGTTTAATTATTAAAAGTTCACCAATTTTTACTAAGAATTTAAAGAAAAGGATATGTAATGAAAGTACACATAATATTCCCCAGCACAGCCGTCAAACATCCACAGAAAAATCAAAAATCCAAACAAAATTTTCAAAAGTAAACATTTTTTTCACAATTTCCCAGAAAACATTTTAGAATACAAATTCATTCTTACTTTTGAAGATTATTTTTTTTTAGAGTAAAGAATCTAATTTTTGGTGCAAATCATTCAATTATAATAATTATTTCAAAAATAAAACTTTAAACTAAAAAAAGCCCGCATAAAACATCTGTCCATTCATATTGCTTTGAATGATACTTCGTTTATAGCTAGGAGATTTTTGTCGTAGGTTGCGTAATCTCTTAAAAATAATCTCTTATAATATATTTAAAATATATGCATGTTTCTTATAATATATAAAATTATCTAAGCAATATACATGTTTCTTATAGTATATAAAATTATTTAAGCTACATGTTTCATAAAATTATCTAAGATATATACCTGTTTCTTATAATATACAAAATTATTTATTATTATTATTTATTTAATTTTATCTTTTATTTATTAAGAACAAAGTTAACAAACTTATAAAATCTTATAATATATTAATTATAACCTATATTATATATTAATTATAACCTATATTATATATTAATTATAATCTATATTATATATTAATTATAATTATTAATATATTAACAATAATTTAAATTCATTATGACACTGTTTATTTCTACTTATTCGTAAATGAAGCGAGTCAAATAAATTACCTTTCACCGTTAGCTATTCCAGCATCACTGTGTCATCATTGCATTTTATCCTTTCGTTCTTTTTTTATTAAGGTGAGCTCTAGACTGTATTCCAACTGTGCATAGATTTTTCTGTTACCATGTTAATTAATTAGAAGCTATCCAAGAACATGGGAAGATAAATATTGACCTAATCTTCGGATTGAATTTCAGACAGCAGGAAAATTTTCTCTTCGTGTACCCAGACAAAATTTATTTCTTCTTGCCTTCCTTCTAATCATTCGTTAAATAAATTTTGATGTTTTAGGTGGTTCCAGAAATGACTTGATGAAATATTATATCACCTTTGAGGCAGACGGCTGGATAAACACCGAGACGAATTATGCGACCATATGAATCCTCCCTATTTCCACCAATGAAGTGAAGTTTCAGTTAATTAACATCTATAGGCGATTCGGTAATTAATAAAGTTGTGATTAATTGAAATTCTTGTTTGGTATTGGGTCTCAGATGCTCATTTGCAAAAATTGATGAAAAAAAGGGACGAAGAAAAAATGAATGATTGCCTTGAATATTTAGTAACCAAAAGATTGTACAGGTGAGTTATGTACATGTAGACTTAGTTTAACCTGCTCATAAACATATAAGAAAATATATCATATAATTAACAAAAATTAAAAATTTTAAACAATTTAAAAAGAGCAAACGAAAAAAAAAAAATTAAGAAATATAAAAAAATTTAGAAAAGAAAAAAATTAAAATTATGACAAAATTTAAAGTTATAACAAAAACTAAATAATTGAAATGTAAAAAACGATGAAAAAACAGTGTTATTGGGTAAGACGTAAAGATTGATAATTCAAAGTAGAGTTTCATGCCTTCAGAGATCGGATTGATTAGTTCTCCCAAACCGCAATAATTGCCACCAAGACAGAGAAGAAACTGCAAGAAACCCTGAGACACCATCCAAGTCTGAAGAGGAAATGTCACAGATAGACAACTGAAGGAGTTAAACAGGCTTGGAGTTAAGATTCCCTCTTGTGTGAGTGAAGTAGGTAATTAAGCGATTTACATGGTTATTTATATTTAAAACAATTTCCTTTAATTCCGTGGATTCTATTTGAGGCA
The DNA here is from genome assembly GCA_021605095.1 of Caerostris extrusa. Lineage (NCBI taxonomy): Eukaryota > Metazoa > Arthropoda > Arachnida > Araneae > Araneidae > Caerostris > Caerostris extrusa. Next base: position 17,372 of record BPLR01002170.1, read on the forward strand.
GCACCTCATTTTTTTCAGCTCCCTATAATTACTAAGAGGATTTTTTTGGATGTTGTTTCTCTTTGGTTTTGCGACAAAATGCCAGACGTAAATCAAGACTGGTCGAAGAATTGCTTGTACAAAAATAACTTGTTTTATAAAGAGAAAATGAAAATATTTTACTCTTAACTGCAAAGTAGATGCAATATATTCCAGCATTTTGTCTTCAAATATTGTAGATATTTCTGAATGTCAACATATTGTCGAAGACTAGGCCAAGATATTTGACTTTATTGATCTAGTCTATGGGATCGACGAATAGGAAAATTTCTTCATAAAGAAACCAGGTATGACTTTTTCTAAAAATGATTACTTTACTTTTTGTAATGGCAGCTATTCTCCAAAATGTCAGCCATTTCTCCAGGAAGTCAAAATGTTTTTGAATATTTAATAATGATAATGGTATACTCTTCGATAAACTAGTTTTTAACTGTTGAGTAATTTTCCGAATAGTTTTATTCAAAAAAATGACTATAGTATGCCAGATAAAAGTAATTTTAAATTTGACTTGATTTTGTGTTTCTACTAGATATTTGACAACTTGAAACAGTGTGTTACAGTGCTTGACAGTGTGTGAATAAACTCTTTTTTTTGTTAAATATTTGTGAAGAATTAAACTCTTAAAACGATAGTTTTCAGAGTGATATGGGGAGAACAATAAAATGTAACTTTTGGCAAATTTGAAAAATGAATTTAAAAACTTTAAAAATAAAAAATAATGTATAGCAATTATATAGGTTTTTATTATATTTAGTATCTAAAAATGCTTTAATGACTATGAGAAATTTGATTTCTAAGGGGCGACGCAAATTAAAATTGTTCGTCCATTGTTCTTGAAAAGTTCATTGTTCTTGGGTAAAGGGGTCTTCGCGTCAAGATCCCTTTCTGGAAGAGGGGCTTGATTACTTGGAAGAGCTTTTGGTGGAGATTTTGGTTTTGGAAGAGGTTTTGGGTTTCTACAATACATACGTATAAAAGCGTGCCTACGGTCAGTTACAAAAAACATTGTAAAACCACTGTTAAAAAAAATAGCTCGAGAATATTTGTTAGAGTTTCTTAAGATGGGCTTCATAGAATCAGTTGCAAATAAACAGCCTGCAATGTGTTTATTTTGCCATAAAACCTTATGCATTAAGGTAATGAATATATATTGAATATTTTCAGGAAATATGTAAAAAAATTTTAAATAAAGGCTAGTAGAATTATCATTACAATTCCATGTTTAGCGTTTAGCATTAAAATCATCGCATAAGATAAAATTTCGGCAGAGTTGAATCAAATTTTCTAAATCTATTGTAAAATGAAACTTATCAGAACAGATAGGAAATAAATACAAACGACAGTAATTAGTTCCCGGTTGGATAAATCTAGGAAATTAATAGCGGCTTCGAGAAATTTTAGGGGGAGGGGATAATATTATGTTAAGTGATAAAACGCTTTACAAAAATAGCAGTGCCACCATAATTCTTCAAATTAGGGGAATAGCCTTATCCTTTCTGAGGCTATTGTAGTTTCAATACTAAAATTTTAATGACGTTAAGAAATTTTCTTATACTAACATCATATCTGAGTTATGTATAATTATGAAATTTCTAGATTCAATTTTTCTATTTAAATTATATTAGCATTCCATTAAATTAAAACAATATCATTTTTAAAATAAGAGATTAACTAGAATCGTAAATAAATACTGCCAGAAGATCTTGCATGAATATGTTGAGTCTGTCCAGGTTGTTGTTAGTTTTTACATCACTGGAAGTGCTTCAAAGGCAGTAAAAGAAAGTGCTTGGAAAGGAAGTAAAGCTGTAATTTATTTCTTTGAGCAGAGCTATAAATGTCAATAGATCTAGAGATTATGTTTTTTTATGAATGTCAATTTTGGCCGGAATTATAGTAGACGATGTCAGAAGATTGCCTCTGACAGATTTTGCAAAAGATATAAGTGTGTTGATAGCCTCTGGCTTGAATGACTTAGAATTTGGGTAGATTTTTCAATGGATTGTCTTGTTTCAACTGCTGGTTATGGAAAGGCAGGGGAGCCTTTACTTGTAGTTACATGACCCTTATTATAACAGTTGATGTGTGCAGGTTCCTGCAATTTTCTTATGGGACATTCTCCGGTGAGATGTTTTTATCCCTCATTTAAATAATCTGGCTGATTATGACAGTTGGAATTTGAGTAGTCGAAATAGTTACATTTGAAATAATTTACAGTAATATTTGGTCCACTTAAATTTGCTATTGTAATTAACGAGTAACAGCGACTTTTAATTTCGAAGACTGGACTTGGGAACCTTTTTCTCTTTGGTTGAGAATGTTTTCAGTTGATGACTAAAAAGTTTTTTTCTTCAAAGTAAGTTTTGAGTTCATCTTGTGCTAATTGGTAATCATTTCTCAAAGGTAATTCCTTATGTGATTTAATTACATAGTAGTCGTAGTTGGATACTACTAATAAGTTCGTCATTTTTCTATGTGGTTCTTCATTTGATGAGAAAAATTCTTATGGAACCTTTTGTTAGTTTATTCAGTTCCTCAGAATTTGCGATTGATTGAATTACTAAATTTGTGGAATATAGTGTGTAATTTGCAGTAATAATTTGCAGGTCAAGGATGTGATTTGTCTTAATGGCCAACATGATTGGAGGTGATTTGGATGGGATATGCACCTCTTCTCCTGCAGTCTGTACTTTAATGGGATTATCTTCATTAATTTGCGCAAATTTATTATTCGTTGGCTAAATCACTTTTATTCTTGGCCAGATGCTGTTTAGGTAGTGACTTGAAATCATCTGAAGAAACATTTACTAATTTTACAAGTTGTTATTAACAAAAAAGTGTATTTGGTACTCATTATTGCATTTGATACTGAGAGTTCATCAAATGCAATAATGCAATAAAAGTGCATTTGATACTGATTATTTGTAAATCGCCCAGTAGGGCGATTTACAAATAAAGCCACTGTTGAATGTTTGTTCTGAAACTGCTTCTTTGCTTAAATCTAGTATATTGGATAATTGTTTGAATTTTTGAGAAACTCTTCTGGCCTTTCACAAAAATACTTTTACGAACGATATATCAACATCGAGGTATTATATTTTAAATTTGTCATATGAGTTCCTTTAGCACCTTTGTCTTTGCTTTGGGATAGAGTTTTCTATATTTAGATGGGATTCTGAAATATTAGACATTTTCACTAAATTTGGCTCTCTACATACTTGTAACTCTGTTTGGCTTTTGGGACCCTCTGTATTTAAGAAAACCAACCCAGCTTGAAGTCTTCTATCCAACTTCTTTAGAAAGATGACCAGCAGACCTTGGTCTTTCCCTATCCTGACTCCTTTTTCTCTCCACAGGAGGTCTGCCTGATTGATCCAACGTTTCCAAGAAAACTTCCTTTTGAATTTCTAAGGAATGTTCCATTTTTCGGTTCCTTTGTCTGCTATATAATTGCTGTGGAAATGCATGGTCCGGACTATATGAAACAGATCCTTACATTAAAAAAAAATAATTTTAGGCCTTAATTTTTAACTAATTTTTCTGGAAAAATTCCACAAATGGTTTTTATCGGCATATAATATCAAAAAATTGAAAGAATGTAAAATTTGTGCAATATAGGTAATACTTACGGTAATATATACAGTGTTGTATGTATTTATAAAATTCTATGATTCATCTCCATTATTTTGCTAAAATGAAATCTTGTCATCTAGGAAGTATGAAATATTTATAATAATTTTTGGAATTTTGATACATAAAATATTGTATTTTTGAGACCAAACGCAAAATTTTAAAAAATAGTTTTTAACCAATATAGGATGAAATTACGTCTAAAGTTTCAATTTTCAAAAAGCATAATGTTCAAAAATTGAGATTTCAGGTTTTTAATCGATTCGATCATGTTTTTAAAGTATATTATATTTAATGGTATAGTTTCACGGAAATTCTACTTTCTATGATATTTTTAAAGCGATTCGGAATGTCCCCTTATGTGAATATGTATGATGCGTCATAAAAAATCTTTGAGTGATATAAATTTATTCATTCTAAGAAATTTATAAAAAATAAATTATAGAATTTTACGACTTTAAAACTATTATATTCATTGCAAGATTTCAAAATGTTTGTGACCTGGAGCAGCCTGTTAGTTAGTTGGTACTATTTCTAAAATGATTTTCATATCGAAGCTTAGAGAAAGGGCAAAACGAAAAGTTATGATCCTTCTGGTGTTTGTTCTCGTGTGTCTTAGGATGAGTATTACAAATCATTAGGATACAAAGTTTCCTGTTGGTTCGTGGAGAAGTATGGTGATAACCCGCGCGTGTCTCTGCTTATTAAAACGTCAATCTAACGTATTGTTTATTATAATTTCATTAGACATTAACGTAGAAAAACGAAGTGAAGGAGTAAGTAAGAAGAAATTTAACTGGTTTTGCATTTTTTTATCAATGACATTCGGTTGCACTAACATATACTAATTACTTATGTCCGCAGGATGGATGTTGCTTTTTCAAGATAATTTTTAGGAATAAATGCCTTACATTTGATTGGTTTTTAGAAGACAACCCCTAAAAAAAAACAGATCATTTTTGTGAATTCGAACCTGATTCACTCAATAAATGAATTCGATTCCTTCTTCATCCTAGCCCTACTCCATCCATTCCTCCTCCATCTTTTCCATTTTCATTGGGTTACAAATTGGTTTTTACATGGAAGTAAATAGTTCTTGAAAGCTAATATTTATTAAATGGTATTTATATCATGAACTACTGTATTTTTATTGTGCCTTCCTTATTTTTCCAAAATTTCACAAATATGAGGAATTAGTAAAATACAGCGCAATAAATATGCATCAAAAGGAGCAAAATCTCGAGCATATATCTTCAGATTTTTGAAACTCAATTTAAAACTAAATTCAAAGCAAAAACTATTCCAAGTATGTGAAATAAAGTTACAGTTTTTGCACGTATTTCTGACGCTACATGTGAAATGATAACTTGGGTGAAGCAGTAGAGCACAATATTTCATTTTTTATCACATTTTCTCGAATAACAAGACTGCTGAAGGACACAAAAACAGGTTGCTTGCTTTTCGGTAGTAAGCCGTTTCAAGATGCCTTTTACAACTTTTTGTCGTTGTTGTTGTTTGAAAGAAGCGAAGAATTTTACAAGAATTTCGAAACATATCTTCAACTGGAATTTTTAGAAAACAAACTTGTTAAGAGATTTATTCTAAACACACAAATTATGTAATATATTATTAATATTTTTTTTTTTAAATTTCTGATTTACTTCCCTGGCTGAACCTTAAAATTTACTAATATAAAAGTTCAATTCGATGTATTTATTTATTAAAAGTAACAAGCAAAACCTCCTCTTAAATAAAAAGGAATATTAGATGATAGTGGGAATATGTTTTTCTGTTTGTATTTCATATAAATTTCAAGAATTATGAAATATATCCTCAAATAGAAATTTTAAATATCAGCAAACGTTGAAAACTGATTGCAGAATTATTCTAAATGCATAAAGTATATAATATATTATTAATATCTTAAAATTATCATATACTTTCCTGGTTCAACCTCATAATTTACTTATAGAACTGTTAAATTCAATTTATATATTTATTAAAAAACAAATAAAAACCCTCTATTAAAATAAAATAAAGTTTACATCATAGAGGGAATGTGTTATTCTTTTTTATATTTCATATAAACAAAATATTTTGCCCCTTATTAATTATTTATAATAAATTTTCTTTTTCTTTTGCAAAAAAAAAAAAAAAAAAAGAATGAACTATTGCTGAGAAATTTTCATAATATTTCCAAACAAACAATTTGGAAATTCAACAAAAGCATAAAAATTCTTCATGAATTCAAATAATAAAAAATAACAATAAGAACTATCTGCATATCTCTGTCTAACATTGTGGAATTTTGTTGATTGAAGAAATGCATGAATGAATACTCAAAGGAAAATCGTATTCTGCAATTTTCCCTCGATATTAAAAGTCTGTGTTATATATTAATTAATTGGAATATTTCTTGAAGCAAAGGGCTTTCCATTCCACATCACAATAGATGAAAATTTAAATATACGATTAATATAAAGTACTTATTTAAATTCATAAAACCATATAAATTTTTATACATGCTTTACATAGTGTTCATTTTTCAATGAAAATATGTTACATATCACCTATTTCATATAGTTATGCACAGAAAGTTTCAGACATTTTATTAAAAATCTGAATTATTCGTTTTATTCAATTTATTGTATGAACTGGATTTATCTGAAATCTGAATTATAGAATTTATTAATTTTATAGAGAATCAAGTAATACCCTTTTACTTCTTCTAAACATTTTAATTAAGTCTGAAGAAGCAACATGTTTAAAAAAAAAAAAAAAAAGTCCATGTATCTTTTGAGCAAATTCAATGATTCCAAGAAATAAAATTAAGTTTTCGCATTATTGCATAATGTAGATAAACAAGTTCCTGTTTATACTCTTAAATTAACCTGTGAAAGCCTCTGACGTAAATAATGAAACCACTGTCGTGAATACCTAGAATGCTTATATATCTAAATGTACGAAACATATTCTCAAAGGTAGTCTATAGCTTTATTGATAACCATGAAATCTCTCAACAATTTATCTTAGTTTAAAGTTTGTCTCAGTTGACTACAAGATATATTGCATCCTGCTCTGTAAATTTGTAAGAAATTTTCATATATCTTTTGAAATTTTCTTTATGGGATTATTCAGAAAGAAGAATTGCCTGAAAGAATTTTAATTCCATTTATTTTGTTGATCAATCAATCAACATTATATCCCCATAGGAACCTCTAAAAATATGCAAAAAAATAAATATTAACTTGCTTTAAACAAATATAAGAAAACTAAAATTTTTGAGGAAAATTACATATTTAATTTTTATTCATATGTAATTGCCAATTTTATAATCAAATTCTTTCAATATCTAGATCCTTTTTCACCTGCTAATTCAAATTATATGATGGATTGCCTTTTTCATTTTCATTTGGTATTTTTAAAGGAGAGTGGAAAAACTATGATTAAATATCAGATATTAAAATTTTCATAACAGACTACTCATTCTCACTCAAGCCTTTCTACAACACATCAGTCTACCTTATGTGATATTTAACAACTTAATCATTTTTGAAGTAAATATTTGACATTTAGTTGTAATTGAAATCATTGCAATTTGAATCTTCTTTAGTAGCAATTAATAATCTTTTACAGATTTACTGAATATATGAATGTTAAATTGTTTAGAAAAAGTAAAATTCAAAGAAAAAAATTCGAAAACTTCTGGCATAGTTTATGTTCATCCTGACACAAAATACAATTTTTAAATTATTTTTTTGCTATAATTAGAATATAATATTTGAAAAACTTACTATTTGAAAAAATATACATCCCTTATCATATAGAGTCAATAAGCAGATTTTAACTTAATCATAGAAGTGGTTAAAGATAAAAGGCATCTAAAAAAATGTGGGCGTATCAGTTAATATGTTATTTACAAATTCAATAATTTATTTCTAAACATGTTTTTATAATAAGAAAACAATAATTAACAAATTCAAAAATTGTAATAACATGTTTGTATAACATTTGTATTTTAATAACATGTTTGTAAACATGTAATAACATTTATATTTTCTGAAATATGTTGTTTTTATTTATCTCAGTGTTTTTTACAATCCATCAATTTAGTCATTCAATTAAATATTTCTGTTATTTATCTTTAGATCTCAAGTTATATAAATTATGGTGACATTTTATGGTAATTTATTTTTTCATTGTTCATTCATTTATTTCATTCATTTTTCATTCATTTCATTTCATTCATTTCATTTCATTCATTTATTTCATTCATTTTTCATTCATTTCATTTCATTCATTTTATTCATTTCATTCACTAATTTTTTATTTTAATATACCAAAATAACAAAACAATAGACAAACAGAATAGATAGAATAGCAAAACCAATTTTGCTGATCATTTCTCAAATATTTCTTTTACCAAAACACACTATTTAATATAAGCTGTCGATCCATTTTTGAAATTTATAAAAAACTTGACATGAAAGAGCACCATTTAACTAATTGCTTATGGGCTGCTTATAATTACATTTATTAATTAATTGGCTAATTGGCCAAAGCATTTTATAATGCAGAAGTATTCTGTATCCCAATACCATTGCCTCTTGGAATGACAGAGGACACGTGAAAGACTATTATTTCCTTGTTTTTCAAGATGATTTCGTAAATGGACGTGTCCAGATATCTTTACACGATGACTGTGAAACAAGTGTGTATCAAAAGAAATCTTGCATATTATAGCTTTTCCTCCAACAGGAAAGTCAGAGGAACTCTTACATGCACTTGTCCATTTACAAGTGTATCTTAATAAGACATAGAGCATAAAGAAACTCTAGGCACTTATCTTGCCTTTGCTGTTCTCCATTATCCATAGTTAGGACATCCCCACATGTGTTGTAGTTAGCATTAGGAAGAACTGTCTGGCCCTACTGATAATAGTGTGTGAAGTGGGAAATTAACTGTGTTACAAACCACTGAGTACATTATTATTTAATCCACTAGTAATAGTAGCAATCATAGAATATTAAATATACAACTAATATAAAATGTAGTAATAGCAAACAGATTTTTTTCACAAACAAACCGAAATGAACTCCGCTCAACTTTGCCATCAATGAATGACCTTCAGCAAAACCAATCTTTTGACTCCGCTTCAATATTTAAAATCTTTTCCACGTTCTTAAATACATGTTAGATACTTTTTATCTGAAAAGTAGTCTATCTGTTGCAATCTTTTAAAAATTAAAATATTACTAAAGAAACATCTTTTTCAAAATGGCAAAGACAGTGGGATGAAGGAAAATAGCTGGATGTTTTTAGTGGTTTGAAATACACGTTATAACTGTACCTTCCCAGTCTAGAATAACTAGTCTGGGAAGGAACAGTTATAACGTGACTGATTTTTTTCCGCTTTGTGCAAAAATATGACCGTAGAGCAGCAAAACAAACTATCTTGTGTATTGATTATATTACATATTTTAAATGAAATGCTCTTGGGAGGGTATTGTATTGTATTTGCAAGCCATACAACTTCAGCCATAGCGTTTCCAAGTTATAAAGGAGCATAGCAGATATAATGGCTTGGTATGAAACAATTTGATTAGTAGTAATATCTGAAGTACATTTACACAGAACCTGAACATCACGATGTCTTTTGTCAATTTACATTAAACTGTTACATTTACTACAATATGAACTAGATCATAATATTCGCCCTTAAAACCACTTTTTATTGATTATCTTTTTAAACAGTTTCGGTTTCTATCTCCATAGAGAGCGCCAACAGTTGAAGTATATATTTTAAGGCAAATCCAATACAATTTTAAGGCAAACAATTTCAGAAAATGCTACAATGAAGCCTGAACAGCTCTGTATGAAGACCATAATATTAAATATTGTTTTCTTTTTTATTAAAAAATGCTTGGAAAATCCAAGCATATATTCGATTGAGTGTACATGAGTTATGACTTTTTTCCGCTGTATTATTGAACGTGATTGGCTGGCCTCATTTTGGTTTCTTGTTGGATTGGTTTCTGCCGGCTCGTAGATTCCTTTGTGGTGGAAAATTAGTCAGAAATTACTGTCATTTCTTAAATGGCGGGGGCCTTTCCGTTCTTCTGAGATTGAGCAATACCGATAATCAAGAAAAGAAAACATTTTTCTCGTTAATTTTCTTTATTACATTAGGGAGCTATCTGTTCCTTCCGCTTGCGTCATCCAGAAACAACTAACTACATATTATTATTTAATCTAACTTTAATTGTTTACATTTCAATTTTTGCTAAAAACTTTAAATAAAATATCATTTAATGTAAACGAAATTTAAATTATCATTTAATACTCGTAAAATAGCAATGACTTCTTTATAAAAAGAATATCAATATTATTTAAACCTTCAATGTCTAGTTCTTTCACTGGAAATAAAATTATCGCCCACTTCAACACACCGGGGTAAGAAATAAATTTCTTTAGAAATACGATTACATTTTATTTTACGTATTCACTGTTGAAAAGAGCGATATTTTCCAGTTAAAAGTTACTGCCACCCATAAATAAATACATGCAACAGCTCGTGGAACCCATGATCGCACCCAGTTACGGATACGTTTGTAAAGAAATTCCACAGAAGTTTGCGTATTTATAACGATTTCTCGTAAGCCAATATTTCAAACAATAAAATAAGTAATAAACAGAATGAGGCACTTATTTCAGCAATTACTATAATGCATATTAAAATGACGTGAAATTTTTATAAATAAAACTTCTATTTTTTTTTTCTTTTTATCTTATTACAATTCTGTCAATACAAAACTTTTAAATGTAGCACTAGCATGAGTTTTCTACAATAATGTATTTTTATCCTAAAGCAACAGTTACTAATTATTTCTTCAAATCAGAAATTTGAATCAAACCTCAGAACCACATATTTGGTAAGATATATGTATAACATAGACTAATTTAATGGGCACATGCTTAAGGATTTGATTAAAAGCAAAAAATTACTGTATTTTTTAATCAAATGTTCAATAAAAGTGAAAAAATAATGTTTAATTATATTTTTGAAATTTTACAATTCAGTTCATTTTAATATAGTTACACATTGTTGAAATTCATAATCTTTAAATCTGATTGAATCACTGCCAAATATTTCTTCAATAGAAAATGCACTGCCTAAGAACCATACTTATATAATAGCCTTTATGAATAGGGACTTTTTTTTTATTTTATTTGAAGATATATTTTTATTGTTACGAAAATAATTAGTTAAACATTCGATAAATTATATAAATATGATAATGAATTGTGTATTGATATAATTTTTTAAATATATTTTTAAAATAGAAGAAATGCTTTTATTTATAATATAAATATATATGAAATAAATTGATATATGCAATTAAAATAAATTTAAATTTTTTTTTCAGAGTTAGGCATCACGTTTATATAATTAAATACAGATAATCATAGATATGTTTTAAAGACATAAAAAATACTAAACATAATATTCATTTTATGCTTATTAAAAATTATGGTCAATTGGATTGAGTTAAATTTCCTAATTACAATGTGAAATAAAAATATCAATATTCATAAAAGTTATAATTTAGGAATTTTTTAAATGTATTTTATACTTTTATTGCTAACCGGGTTGCTTTTAGAGAATTGATTCAATGATTCTTCATTGAATGTACAAATTAGCAGAGATAATGTTAAAAGTATAATCTACTATTTATACTTACATTTTCCTATACGAAATTTATAATTTTCCTTGATTTCATATTTATCGTGACAATTCCTGGTATAGGCATGGCGCTTTCAGGTTCGATTTCGCTTATCGGGTTATGTTAAAAAATAATCATGGCTCAATTAATTTAATAATCTTCTACGAGGAATAATATATATATATATATATATATATATATATATTTACAAACGTTTTGCTATTAGTACTGTATTTAGCAACGCTAATTATAATAACTTATATAATTTTACTTCAACAATAATAATATATAATATATAATGAAACTTACAAACTTTTGTATAAACAGTTGTTGTTAACAATAATGTTAAAAAATTTATTCCGCATTAGTTATCAATGTAAAGCGTTTAAGATCCCAGTTTTTAATATGTACAATATATATAATAATATCTCAATATAATAATTTCCTTGATATGTATATTTTTAAAATATAAGATTGAGTTTGAAAGATGTTTTAGTGGGAAGTAATAAAGGTGTAAACCTGAAAATTATATTTATAAAACTAAAATAAAATATACTAAATAACAATATAACTTCATAGTAATGTTTTTATATAATTTAATATTTAATTTCAAGGTATAAACCTATTCCTACCATAAGCAGCTCCTCAACTTTCTAATTTTAAATGCCATAATAAAAGTAAATTTCAATAAATTCGTAGTACTCAAATTTCAATTATGGATTCAATATACTGCAATAATACGATGCAATAAATAATATTCATCTTCGATAATCTACATCTCTATAAATAATATTCATCTCAATAATATTCATATATTAAATCGCATAGTAAGCTCATTTCAAAGGAGGCATATTTCTAACATGTTCATAAGAAAATATATTTGACTTAAGCTACAAATATATGAATGTGAACTTCATAATTTTATATCTCAATTTTCACTATGTATAGTAAAATATAATATTAGTATTAATATCATATGTTACAGATAGCTTTTAGTGATATATTACCACGACTTAACAAATAAGCCAACAATATCTAGTAAATTTGTTTAACTAAAAAAATAATAACAAAGCTTTATATTAAAATAAGCTGCTATTTAAGTTTCATATCAATATACTAAAGAGAACTTTAATATTATTTAAATTTTGTAAGATAATAAAATATTCATCGCATATATATTATATTATATTGCATTTGTGATTTATAATATAAATTTTTGAAAGGGAGGTCATCAGGGTTCTTTTACCATTGAATTTATTTTAGACATTCCAGACTGTGTAAATATCAATTGTGATTTTAAAGCTCATTACGTAGACGAAATATAAAAATGACGCCCACGAATTACTATAGCTCACTTTGTTGGATGTGAGAAACGGGGTGTTAATTCATCAGAGTTTCTGTTTGTCCTGCTACATCTGAAGACAATGAAGATTTGATTACTTCTCTCACCACCGACTACCAAATGGTGTCTTCTCATTCAATTTTCAAAGTGGAAAAGTTGCATAATTGAAAATATTTAAAATAATTTTAATTAATTAATTAAATTTATTTAAATTATTGTATTATTAATTTATTTAATATGAAATTAATCATATCGACTTTTAATTTATACCATTGAAATAAATTTAAAGCTTTGATTAAATTTTGTCAATTAACATCTAATGAATTTAAATCATCTTTATTTTCCTTTTAACCATACAGAGGAAAAAGCTTTGCAATGCATGTATAGCCCATAACTAAATTTTTATAATCCTGCCGGTTTTATTTGCGATGTATCACTAATTAAAAAAGTAAATGTTTGCAATAAAAAACAAACCTTTTTATCAGTCTATGTCTTTACTTTATGGTAGAAAGTCATTGATAGATGTTTTGGCAACCTCCACTGGTCACAAGACATCATATCAATGACTCTAAAAATGGGCAAAGGTTGTTTTATTACAAGCGCTAAGCAGTGTGATCCACATCTGTCAAGATATAAGAACAGTTATGAAGCCTACATGCATTTAATAGCAAAAGAAGAGAAATATAAGGAATAATTTCAAATTCATAGATGACAATTGACTAAGTATCAAAAGCAAATTCAATGTGCCTCGTCGACGTAAAATAAATTAATAATGCAACAATTTAAACAAATTTGGTGAGGTAATTAAGGTATTTTAAATATTTTCAGTTATGCAGCTTTTCCACTTTGAAAAAGGCCAATAATGCATTCTATTGGTCGAGTGATTGGCGACAACTGCTGCCATCTTTCGAATGCTGGCAAGTAAACAGAAACTCGGGCAACGTCGTTGCGAAAAGAGAACTATATTCGTGGGCATCTACATGTGACTTTAAATCACAATTGATCACACAGTCTGGAAATGTCTACCATTTGCTAGCAAAGAGACCTGACCTCATCTTTCAAAAAAATTTATATTATAAACCTCACGCATTATATAACGGCATATACGATAATTATCTTACAAACCCAAATTAATATTAAAGTTCTCTGTATATGAAAACTTAAGCGCTGATTTATTTTGCTTTTTAGTTAAGCTAAGTATTGAGCCCGGCAACTGTTAGCTCAAAATATGCTAAAAGCTCTGTAACATGATATTAACACTAATATTATATTTTGTATGCTGAAATTGAATATAAGTATGAAGTTCAC
>BPLR01002171.1:0-60585 GCA_021605095.1 Caerostris extrusa
CTACACACCAACCCACTGATGGAAAATGATAGAAGAACCTGTTTCTTACATAATTGTCGCTGCACAACGATGAATCTTGTGTTCCACACATGCATACCACATATATCCCACTGAAAGGAGGGAATATTTCTTACATATTTCTGATTGCTGCTCGAGGATGGACCTCAGATTCCACATGTGCATACCATACACAACCCACTGAATGGAAATAAAGGAGAACCTCAAGTGGGTTTGAGCCTTCCTGTACTTTTGACAGCACATGTTACCAGTAGGTCATACATTGAGCAATTCCTCATAATTAAACGGCAACATTTCCGATTTGAAGATAATTGAATCAGTATTTTTATTTAAAAATAAAAATTTATTTTCCTGAATAAGTAAAAAAAAACATCAAAGAAAGTATTTTTTTTTTAAATTAAATATTGATGGCCAATTTTGTGAAAACGTGACTCATGGCCTCATGAATACCTGGTGGGCAGGAATCTCAAGGTGACATTCGCTGAAGTCACTGATTTTATTGAAGAAGAAAAAAGGAAGGAGGCAAAAGAGGAAACAAGAAAGATTTAGATGGAATATTTCCGCCTTTTCTATCCCACGACACACAAATACTGATACCCTAAAGGTAATAATATACATATGCGGAAATATAAATACATATTAGGTAATATATAAATACTAATACTATTCCCATAAGGCAAAAAGTTTTCCTTTCATTCTTTGGTGGGTTGTTCATTGTACACATAAAAGGCATATGCATAAACACCAAAAATGTGACACAATTTCGTTTTTTCCCACTACCTAGTAAATTGTGATGAAATTGTAAAAAATTACTGAGAAATTTCAAGAAATTATTTTTTAATAAATCGCTGTGTAAAGGGATATTTGACAAGTTTTTAGCTATTTAAATATCCACTTCAGCTATTTTAAATGCAGATTTTTGTCTAGGAGTGATTTCCATTTATATCCACATATTCTTCTACTTCTTTATTGGCGTAATAACCGCGTGATGGACCAAGGCAGCCTGCCTACTAGCAGATTTCGAAACAGGTGATGCTTTCTTGTTACGGGGTTGGGTTGTCAATCTACGCCCAACGCTTTACAGTCATATTAGATAGGGACCTACGATTTAAAGTGGATTCTGAAGTCATCCACTGCTAACATCCATGGCACCGCCGGACTCGAAATCGAAATTTGTGGCACTGAACGCCAGAGCTCTAATCTTTGATCAGTTAGAAGCTTTAAATGGAGGAATTTATCTAAAATATCTATGTGGAAGGAAATTTTTTAAATGTAATCATCATCAACAATGGCGCAACAACTCCATAATTGACCAAGGACGCCTGTTTACTGGCAGACTTTGAA
The DNA here is from genome assembly GCA_021605095.1 of Caerostris extrusa. Taxonomy (NCBI): domain Eukaryota; kingdom Metazoa; phylum Arthropoda; class Arachnida; order Araneae; family Araneidae; genus Caerostris; species Caerostris extrusa. The sequence continues at coordinate 1,363 of BPLR01002171.1, forward strand.
ACAGGAGTTGTTGTCTTTTTACTGGGTAGGATTGTCAGTCCTACCCCCCAACACTCTACATTCGTATTAGACCGAGACCTACGTTTTAAAGTGGATTCCGAACCATTACAAACTTCCATGGCACCTCCGGGGCTCGAATCTGTAGCACCGATCGCTAAAGTAAAACAAATCTATTGTTCAAACCATTTGCAAAATTCAAATCTATTGTGTAAAGCTATTCTATTTTTATATTTATTGTAAATAAATATACAAATGCGAATAGAGTGACTCTTTTCCAAAATTAACAACACTAACGTATTTGAATACTTTTACAAAAAAGGGAATTGTCAAAAGTCATTTCCACAAAAACCTTCCGAGCGAATGACTCCATTTAGAAAGTGTATATAAATAGAAAATAAAACTGAAACTAAAAAATAAACAAAAAATTATTTTGTCTTGTACAGTTTCGTCAGTTTCTTTTTTCTGACTTCAGAGAAAGCGAGGAATTGTTTGTTTCTGATTAAAAAGTGTCACAAACGGCTATTTTTAGATAGCAAAAATGGAAAAATTTATTTTTCACATCATTTTGAATTATTACAACAATCAATTCCTGTCAAACTCAGTTTATACTTTTATGTATACTACAGGAATGCTTTTTTAAAAATCGTTAATTATGAATGGTTTTTTTTCCTAAAGTTCTCAATGAAAATAAGAAAGGAAAGGTTGTTATTTATAGAAGTATTTTAATAGTTAAAAGTAATAATTAGAATTCAGAAAATTTGAATAATAAGGAAAATGAGATCAATTTAAAGAAGACACTTCAGTCGCTTGCATTTTTGAATTATTTAATTTATATATTTAATTTGCTTTAAAGAAAGTGATTTTTTTTTCTTATCAAATAAATAAAATGGCAGTATATAAGTCAATTTTGAAGTATCTCATAACGCTAAATTGAATTAATCCGAAATTGTTATGCTTAATATTTTTTTTTAATGGCGAATCGAAATGACAACGTATTTGGCATGAGTTGCACATTAAATCAACTGTAATGTTCAATGTGCTTTATTGTGTCGGATTTTTTGACGGAAAAAAGGACTGAAGATACTTGAAGAAGGGGGAAACGGCATCAAAAAAGTTCCACCGAATTTTCCCATCCAATTTTTATGACCTTGCCGTGGTGGATGGGCTTTCCACTCACAGTGTCACAACTGTTGAATGTCATTTTTTCCGTCTAAAAAGCGAAACAATCAAGCACATTGAACAGTTAATGTGAAACTCCTGCCAAATACGTCGTCCTTTCGATTCAAAATATATCACTGGCAGCCGAATTCACTTTCTTTTAGGCCGCTTACAGCGCCATCTATTGATACACTTTGGAACTTTCTTTTGTTTACCGTTTCCCCTTCTATATTTGTATTCATAATGACGAGTGTTTCTTTTTTTACAGCATTTTGATAGTGGGACTTAAATTATAGTCGCTCTATATATTAAACACAAAATTGTAAATTTTATTAAGTGGTAACACACCAAGCAGAAATTCTTTTCTTCTGAATTTGTTTTTTATCTTCTGTGTAACTAAATTTTTGAAATCTTAAAAAGACTTTTTTTCAATTCCTATTATTAGTTCACACTCTCCTATATATATATATATATATATATATATATATATATATATATATATATATGTGTCTTGTTCAAATTTTCAATCGTTCATAAAATGCTTTTTATTCCTCCACTCAAGTTCAAATACATTTTTTGGAATTTGCAGTGAATGACACTTGATGTTAATACAGTTTTTCAAATATTAATTCATTCATTAAATTTAATGAATTCATTTTAGTTTTTTTTTACATTTAAGTTGCATGTATCTAATAATAGATGGTACCATATGTGAGAGGAAAATTTCCGTTTTATTTGTAAAGGACTTTTCTGCAATAGAGTGAAAAAAAAAAGTAGGAATTGACTTTAAAAGAGATTTTTTTTTTTATTACTTGTTTAATTGTAAGTTTAAAAAATTTAATTCAAAAGTCGTCTGCAAAGATATTACGAACTGTAAAGGACGTCAAAGTTCTTTATGTTCTCGTATTAAATTTTCTGAATAATTAAATGCATCATATATAATACATATTTTGTTTTTTATATATTAATATTTTCGTATATATTTTTTACATATATTTTTTAATATTTGCGTTTTCTAGTAGATATTTCATAAGTTTTTGAGTAAATAAGTTTAAGATTTAAAAAAATTCTCTTAAAATTCAAATGGGAATATTTTTTTACTGTTGTATTCTTTTTAAATATATTTCTTCGGTTAGTTATGTATGCTTCATAATGCGATGCGATTTAAAAAACCTCATGGCGATTTACTTGAATATTTTATTTAAAATAAAACTTATTTTACGCCAGTATTATTCAGAAAGAATACTGACGTTTTTTATGTCATCCATTAATTTATAGCAAAAAAAAAAAAAAAATGAAAATAGCTAGTGATTACTGTTTTAAATAACTTTTTTATAGATTTTTATTAGTAATTCATTTTCGTTGAAGACATTTTACGTATTTTTTTTTAGCTGCATTAAAATTTAGATATTAAAAAATACACAAAAATACACAAACACATTTAGTTAATTTTATATCGTCTTGAATGATAAAAGTTTATATTATCACATTATTATTTTTTTCAGTAGGTATTTTTTAATTAAATTTATTGAAATGGAAAATATATCATTTCACAAAAAAGTTGGATATTATGTAACACTAAAAAAACTGATTAATTTTGTATACTAGTTTTACATATAAATAAAAACATTTTTTACAGCAATGAAACTGTAAAAAATCTTTAATAAAAGTACTGGTTTTCAAGATCTTTAAGAAAGTTTTTCTGGCGTGGTTTGATGAAGACATACAACAAAAGATTTAATGTTTTCCCATCTGAAACTTAATGGGTCGCTTTTATAACTGGAAGAGACTGAATGAAATTCTTTTTGCTTTATAATGAAGTGTCGTCTCCTACTAATTACAGTTATTGAGAAATATAAAAAATTGTTTATGCTGGGGATACTTTCGTTTTTCATTCATTATCATGAATGTGTGATATTTATTTTGGTTACATAATGCTTTGTTTAGTATTTTTAAATTAATAATATGTAACGTGTTATCTTTTCGAGATAGATTAGTTTAATCATGCAGAAATTTGTTGGACAAATTCAGCAGAATATACTCACTGCATCTTCACCGTGGTCGCACAAATAAAATAAAAATAAAAAAGATCTGAAATTTTTCTCTGATATATTTACTTTATTTATACACAGGGTAATTATAATTAAAGTCTCTCTTTAAAAATACTATAAAAAAAAGAAACACTCGTCACAATGAGTTCAAATTTGAACTGAAGATACTTAAAGAAGGGGAACCAGTATGGCATCAAAAAAGGTTCCCCCTTCCAAAGATTTTCTCATCCAATTTGGTATGATCTTGCCGTGGTGGATAGGCTTTCCTCTAACAGTGTCACAACTGTGTCTTTTACCTCTAGAGACGAGTGTTTCCCGCTGATCACGTTTGAGTTTTTCATCTCGGTTTTTTTCCCTCGTGACAAGATAAATGAGATAGTTACTTCAAAAATACATATCAAACAGAAACATCTTTCTCCCAAAGACCCTCAGTGACATCATACCAGTAAACAAAACAACAAGCTTTAAACAAATACGTAAACGAGACCCACCAATTTCAACAAAAGTAAAAAATTATACACAAAAAGGACCGAGGAGATCTCATCTGCTATCAGGCGAATCAATGAAAATTTGTCTTTTATTAGTATATCACACGATAGTGCGCAAAAGTGTCTGATACAACTTATAATTTCTACGAATAGAAATTATAAGTAGTATCTCTCTTGTGTTTGTTATATAATATGCCTAACACGATGTTTCTGATGAAATATGTATGCCACGCAACTTATCCATATTCCTACGCAAATAATTATTTGATACACGATGTCATAGTAAAGGAAAATAAATTCTCAAGCACTTAAAATACTGACACCATTTTCATATTGACCATGCCATTTTTCCAATTACTAGTTTTGGGTTTTCTGGAAGAAAATCAAGTAAATATTTTTCACTTTGGATGTGTCCACCACAGATCACCAACTTCATAATCCAATATCACATGACTAGATTTTTAAATTTTTTTAGTTCATTTTTTTTATAACTTCATTTTTTTTTTTAGTTTGCTAAAAAAAAATTTAAAAATCTAACACTTGGATTCAAATTTCCGGCCAAAAAACACAGCAAGATTTATAACATCTTGTGGGTACAAATTACATGATGAAGCTATCCATAAGTTTTTTGCTTCTTTCGTAGACGGCTTGACTCTCAGTTAATGCATTTCTTATTTGTAACTGTTTCTGCAGTTTTACCTTCTGTAGCGTGAATGTGTTTCGTGAATTTACTCGTAGTATCTAATATACACATCGCATTTTCAATCAGGAACTTTCCTGAACTTTTCCATTTCGCATTAATTATAAGGAACTTTTTTTTTATGTGATTGATCTTGACACACATGTAAATATACGAATTGCAAATGCTATTTTATGGTTTTGTTAAACAGACTTACTATGCTTTTTTGTAAAATCCCTATGCACACTGCTATTATTTTTGTCTTGCGTTATTACATATTCGTTCTCTTTCTTACATATTTTTTGTCTTATAATCTCTCTCTGTCTATATATATATATTTATATATAGAGAGGCGAGATTATAAGACGAAATTTAACAAATTTAACAATACGACAGCTAATTTTAACAATAAGTATTTAATAATTTTTACAATTTCTTAATATATATATATATGGAAAAAAACAGGAACTATAACAAAACTAAATAAAAAAACAAAAAAGATAGCAAGCAATAGAATTACAAGAAACACAATAAATTTGTATAAAAGCATTAAAAAAACAGCATTAGTTAAACATAAAATTATATGTCACTACACCAGTCACACGACAAAATATTCAACATCTGAAGATATGTATTATTAATTATTTATGTATAGATAATCAATAAAAGTAAAAAAAAAACATGAAATCATAAAAAAAATGTAACCCATGTATCATTTATTAGTATACTCTTTTTAAAATATTTAAATAAAACATTAAATTATTATTATATATTAGTATATTTCTTCCCATTTCCCTGCAATTGCTTTAAAGAAAAGTGTTCAAATGACACTCCTCGATTTCTAAATCCCATTCTTTAAGCTCACTTTTTTTTAAAAGCTCGACTTTAAAAAAAAAAAAAAAAACATTATTGAATCAGCGCATTGAAAATGTTTGCAAAAATATAATCGATATATCATTTATTAATATACTCAATAAATGATTAATTTATTGAGTATATTAAATTGATTGAGTTTTTATCATTGGCTCATTATATTAATTTAATTTATTGTGTTTTATTAAATTAAAATATTTCAATAAAACATTAAATCTTCAGTATACTTCTTCCAATTTTTCTGCAATTGCTTTAAAGAAAAGTGTTCAAATGGCACTCCTCAATTTCTAAATCCCATTCTTTAAACTCTCTTTTTTTTAAAAAGCTCGACTTTCTTTTTTTCTGCTCGAAACCCAGCCAGGCAATCAATCCCAATTGGAAAGAAGCATCGCATGAAATTATTTTCTTTCCAACCACTGAACAATAGCCCAGCAATCCTCCATTGAAGTCTGACTCCCCAACTTCTTTCATCAAGGTTTGTCTCTTTCCTTAAAGATCCGGTAAGAACCGGAACGAACGTCTCAAAAAGGGGAAGAAAGGCCCTTTTTGTGGTTTGTGTTTGTGTGATTTGTGATTCGCTGTCACGTAAGTCGGTTCGGTGAATGGCGAATCGCATGTTTGTTTCGTTCTCTATTGATTCGAACGAGTCAGGCACTGGAAATGATCAACCAGGATGTTGCCAATAAAGTGTGTATAAATCTCTAAGAAAAGTATTCTTTTAAATTTAGAGACTACTTGCGATTGAAGACTTTGCTTTCAGTCATTTTTTTTTTTTTTTCATAATTATTAATTTTTTTCCTTTTCTTTTTTTATGTTATAATATTTCGTATTCAAACTTTTTTTAAATTTCTAAAAAAGTTAAAAAAAGGTTCAAAATTTGTATTAGTTTCATTTTCATGAAATATTCTCTTAGTGTTTAATTTATTATTTCTGTTGACATTGATTCTAAGATAAATAATTCATAGATAATTCACAAGATAAAATAATTCATAGATAATTCACAAGATAAAATAAAAATAATTCATAGATAATTCACAAGATAAAAATAATTCACAAGATAAAAATAATTCATAGATAAAGATCAATATAAAATTTCTTTGTAAAAAGATTAATAATAATTCACAAGATAAAATAATTCATAGATAAAGATCTCTTTTTTGGCTGATTTTTTTAAAAAACCCAGAAATTTAGAGAATTTTTAGCTACCAAGAATGTGATTTAAATTGTTTGTCTCAGTCATTTTTTTTCATATTTATTATTTTTTTCTTATATCTCTTTATGTTTTAATATTTTGTATTTACACTATTAATAATTTCTAAAAACATTCAAAGAAGATTCAAAATTTGTATTAGTTCAAATTGAATGAAATATTCTCATAGTGTTTCATTTATTATTTCGGTTGACTTTATTCTAAGCCAGGGGAGGAGCTAAACAGCGGCACGCTTTGAATAATTTTCCGGCCCGCTTTATCACCCTTTTACAAAATATATTTATTTTATAATGGTCAATGTAGTGAAAACCGATGTATTAAAAAAATACATTAGGTGTGCATCCATATAGTCAAAAATAAACTGCCGAAATTATGAGAAAAAAATTAACTTTGATTTTAAAATAATATTTTTTCGAATATAGGACAGATATTGCCTGTTTTTATTTATGCGTTCACCAAGTTTTCTGCGAACTCATGATGCACGCGTATCTTGGAACATCTAATATAACAGGTGGTGATATGGATATAAAAATGTCTGTGTATAATGTGTAAGTAACCTTATGTAGTAAACACAAAAATAAGAATTCGTTATGTTTCAATTTTCACTCCAAAAAGTCTATAAGCTATCTAAATCTAATATGGAGATATATAATTTTATATGCGTCCCGCGAAGTTATGATGCATTTTCAAAGCGGCCCGCAAGATCATTTCGGTTGACCATCCCTGATCTAAACTATGAAATAATTCACAGATAAAGAAGTATTCAGAATTTCTTTGAAAAGAGGTTTAATAATAATGATACCTGTACGAAATGTTTTGGTTGATGTTTTAGAAAACCCAAAAATTCCAACCAGGATAGGATTTTTGATTGATAGGCTTTTGCTTCAATTTATTGCTCTTCAAAGCAATCACAAGCGGAGCTTAAGCCTACTAGCATGTTCTTTCGCATGCCGCCAATGATGCTTATCATTAGAAATTTTTGAAGAAGGTATTTTTTTACTCTGTCAAGTAATTTAAATTTACAATTAAAATATACATTATTTTTTTTGCCATACAACCGTATGAGTGATGAGAGTTCTATCTTCCTGAAGGATATTTTAGGGATAACTGACCTACATTTGCATTTCTTACCAATGAAAAACCGGTTAAATTCCACCAAACGGTCTAAGTGTATATGCAAGACACTTAAACACGATGTCACAATCGCCAGCGAGCCAGTAATTGAATCCAATAGTCGCCTTCAATGGATTCAAACCAGAGTTCCCCTGCATTATGCGCGTCACTACTGAGATACAAATCAGAATATTTGAATTATTTATAATACTGAAAAAATTCTTAATTAGTCTTTCTCAAATTTTAAATTCCCAACTTTATAAATTATTTTAAATGCCATTATAAAAGTTTAATTAAACTTTTTAATGGCATTTAAAATAATTTAATTCATCTGCATTAAAAAGTTTAATTAAACTTTTAAAAGTTTAAGTTTCTTTTTTTTTTTTTAATGCAACTAAAAGTTAAATCTAAGAGAAAATACTAAAACAATCGTGGAATAATTAAATGCCTTTAGTGCCTTATGAAAAGAGAGGAATTTAAAATTTTTTGATAAAACTCTATAAGTAAAATAAAAAAGGCATCAAATAAAAAAAATTAATAGGATTTTCTGCGCTCTTAAAAGCTTTCATCAAATCTTTTGTTCTATGAGATTGCTTTAGATCTCGAGATTTATTTTTAAAATGTCTTTTATAGAAGGATTACCGCCAATTCTTGAACCATATTAAAACAAAACTTTCTTAAAGAAGTCACCATTATAAGGCTTTTTTATATATTATATATATATATATATATATATAATAAAATACATGAACTTTGAAAAACTTTTTTTCATAGTGAGTAACATTTTTTAGATGATATATAGGTGAATATTTTATTGATCCCTCTTATTTAATTTTTTTGAAATTAACACAATAATGTATTTAGTTGCTTTTTTTTATCATTTATAAATTTTAGAACATTTTAATATCGGCAGTATGCTTTATTAGACTTATTAATCATAATTTTATTTTTATATTCAAGGGGATTCAATGATCATGGGACCAACTTTGAGGGGTGGTATTGCGTATTAAACATAATATTTTGTATGGAAATGTATACTGGAAGTGACGCCTTAAGTAACGAATAAACTTCCAAACAAATTTCTCCAACAGCCAGTCACAATGGTCAACTGATACCCGTCACGTCACGAGTTTCAAGTTGTGTGATTGGCAACGTAGAGGCGCACTTTTATTTTATTCGTATTCTGCGCTTCATTTACAAGACACCATGTGACTCAATTGAGGACCTCGTCTCTGGACTATCCATTGCAGTTGCAAGAGAACACGAAATGCCTGGCCACCCCTTCGAACCTAACCAGCATGAATTACTGTTGGTGGCCGCAATTTCGAGCATTTATTGTAAACATTGAATTAAAGAAGCACTTTGTAATGATGCTGCTAATAAATGTAATGATGCTGCTCTTTCTCTGTGTTCGTGCCTTATCGCGTCACTTCCCCCTTTATATTCCTATACAAAAAATGTAAGTTTTAGTAAGCTGTTTCACCCTTACATTATACTGTAGTTAGTCCCATGACTATTAAATCATTCTATATGCTCAAGTCAGATATTCGTATTGTACATTCGAATCAGAACTACACTGAAGTGACAAAAGTCATGGGATACCTCTTAATATCGTGTCGGCCCTCCTTTCGCCCGGCGAAGTGCAGCAACTCGACTTGGCATGGACTCAACAAGTCGTTGGAAGTCTTCTGCAGGAATATTGAGCCATGCTGTCTCGATAGACGTCCATAATTGTGAAAGCGTTGATGGTGCAGGATTTTGGGCACGAACAGACCTCTCGATGATGTCCCATAAATGCTCGATGGGATTCATGTCGGGCGATCTATGTGGCCAGATCATTCGTTGGAATTGTCCAGAATGTTCTTCAAACCAATCGCGAACAGTTGTGACCCGGTGACTTGGAGCATTGTCATCCAGAAAAATCCCATCGTTGTTTGGGTACATGAAGTCCATGAATGGCTGCAAGTGATCTCCAAGTATCTGAACATAAGCATTTCCAGTCAATGTTCGGTCCAGTCGCCCCAGAGGACCAAGTCCATGACATGAAAACAGCCCACACCATTACGGAGCCACCACCAGCTTGAACAGTGCCTTGCTGACAGTTTGGTTCCATGGCTTCGTGGGGTCTGCGCCACACTCGAACCCTACCATCAGCTCTTACCAACTGAAATCTGACTCATCGGACCAGGCCACGGTTTTCCATTCATGTAGGGACCAACCGATATGCTCACGTGCCCACGAGAGTCGCTGAAAGCGATGTCGTTCTGTCAGTAAAGGCACTCGAGTCGGTCTTCTGCTGGAATAGCCCAAGAAAGCCAAATTTCTCCGCACAGTTCTAACAGACAAGTCCCTTGTACGTCCCACATTGATTTCTGCGGTTATGTGACGCAGTGTTGCTTGTCTGTTAGAATTTACGACTCTTTGCAGACGTCGCCGGTCTCGGTCGTTAAGTGCAGGCGGTCGACCACTGCGCTGTCCATGGTGGGATGTTATGCCTGAAATTTCATACTCTCGGCACACTCTTGACACAGTGGATCTGGGAATGTTGAATTCCCTAACGATTTCCGAAATGGCATGACGCATGTGTCTAGCTCCAACTAACATTCCGCGTTCAAAGTCTGTTAATTTCTGCCGTGCGGTCATCATCACGTCAAAACCTCTTCACATGAATAACTTGAACAGAAATGAAAGTTCTGCGAAAGCACTGGGCATTTATACCTGTTTTACGGGATGCTACTGCTATCTGAAAATTTGCATATTGCTATCCCATGACTTTTCAGTGTATAATTCTCTGATTAATCACTAGAACTTTAAAAATCAGCCTGCTGCTACTATAATAACTAAAACTTTTTTTCACTTTTAAGAATTTTGAAAACAAATATTGGAAAGTAAATGCAAAGGATAATAAATATTAAATAGCATGAAGGTCCTATACAGATATTGTCCAATATAGTCCTCCATAGATACAGAAGAACACTGAGTTCAATGCTTGCAAAAAATTGTAATAATAATAAATCATCATAAAATTACGATTGAATGACTGTTGCTAAATATACGGTATCACAAAGGAAGTGGTTTTAATTTAAAATAATATTATCAAAATATTCAGAATAAAAATTAATTTCTGCAGGAGTTAGCTCCTAGTGTTGCTAAGATACAAATATGAAATACGAGTATACTCGGAATACTCTATAAAAAGGTTAAATAAATATTGGATTAACTATATTGTGGAAAATGTAAAATTAATAAAAAGGATCTAGTTGGGAGGGAAAGAATTTTTGTGTTAGTGGTATTTGCGTTTTACTACTTTGATAAATAGAGACATTTTGTTTCGTTTTATGTCGATTTAAATCAGCTAAACCAGGGGTGGCTAAACCGCGGCCCGCCTGGAACATTTTTCCAACCTGTGAGATGTATCACACTTTTGCGAAATATATTTATTTTATAATGGCCAAAGTCGTGAAAACCAATGCATTAAAAAATACAGCATTTTTTAAATACATTCATCTCCCTTTCATGTTGAAATCGAGTCGGCCCCAGAATATCTCCAAATGGAACTTGTTTACTTACAATGCAAATATTGAATTAAAACACATTTTTGAAACATCATAATCAAAAATAGATTTTTATAACTCCTACGTCACAAAAGAGAAATTTTCCAATTTGAGAAATCTGCCACAAACAGTTGTTAGCACTTTTAGTGCAACTTACACCTGCGAATCGTTTTTTTCAAAAATGAAATTAACCAAACACAAAACACACTCTTACATAACGGACGCTAACCTACAACACCCATTACTATGTGCCAATACCCAAACTGAGATCGATTTGCAAAAGCTAAGCGAAAGTGTGGTGAAACAAATATATCACCAGTAAAATAAATATTTCTTGATGATTTCAATTTTTTTTTTTTTTTTTATTTCGTTTATATTTATATATTTCTTATATTTCATTTTTAGTGTTATATATTTCCTCACAATGTGCGTTTAGTATCATTATTATTATATTATCTATGTGTACATGTAAGAATAATAGTAAACACAATAATAATAACTCATTATTTTTCTATTTTTCACCCCCAAAAAATGTCTATAGTGAGTCTAAATTTAAGAGGGAGATTTATAATTTTATATGCGTAGTTGGGATGCATTTCAAAGTGGCCCTGAGGTTGGTTACCCCTGATCTAAACACTGGGAATTTATCAATTATGGTCAAAGTTTGAAGTTAGAAAGTAAGAGAAATCAGGTTCAAATGTACTAGCAGAAAGACAGGTTCAAATGTACTTTGAAACCGCTTCTTTCTGAAACTAAGACTCAGTTTTCGACAGATGCGCATATAATTTAACTGTGTAAAAAGTGTAAATGTCTCACACCAACAAACTGAATGCCTGGCAGGGATTTTCTTACATTATTTCTTTATACATAAGTGCAACACGAAGTACAGAAAAAAATTGGGAATTATCTAACAGGACCATAAAGTAATAATAAAATAGAGCGTAAGCTTCTATTCTAAAGAAACAAAAGTTGGTACAAACATCTTCCATTCTTTTCGTACTAGAATTGGCGTTGTATCGTCGCTTGGCTTCTTTTCCCGTTTTTTTTTAAAGAAGTAAATATTTTACAAAGCAATTCTGAAAATTCCAAAAACTATTGAAATTCTTTTTCTAAAGTGACACATATATGCCAACTAAAGATAATTAGATACAAGAAATGTTATTTTGTACATAACTCTGATAATTTCTGCGAATTACAAAAAAAAAAAAAAAAATCATATAAATGAATATTTTATTTTTTAAATTATTTTAGAGAGAAAATATTACACAAGAAAATGTATTAATAGAATATAAAAGGCCAAATATTTTTAAAAAAAAATTAAATTTACATTTGTTTACAGCTAAATAATGCATCATTTCTTTTGAAAATCCTCGTACGACTGTAGATATTTGTCTCTCTAGAGTAAGTTTACTTTACTCTTTTTAAGTAGATTTTCTACCCTCACCATAATTACGTGTGAAAAGATAAGAAATCTCCGTTGTATTGAAAAGGAAATGAGAATTTGTCATTCAAATATATAATCAAACGTTGAAGAAATCACTTATTCACATCAGGCACGTGTTTCCCATAAACATAAGAACGAATAAAACTAAGGCTGCGTTTCATTTTTTTTTTTATCATATTTTTTCCTGCAATATTTGCTATATTATTATATCTTATTTCTAAAAATGTGTATATCGGGGAAATACAATTATTAGTAATATTTAAAATGAGCCCCGACTTCAAAAAGTTTGAGAACCACTCAATTACAAAGAGAGCTGCACTGTTACGAAACTATTACGACCCTATAGTTATTGTTGCATATGCATTTAGGCGCATGAAATAGGGCAGTGGTAGTTTAACAGGACAATTAAAAAATTATTTTACAATGCTGGTTAACAACGACCTCATAATGAGGTTCTTGGCTAATAATGAGTGCCTTATGAGCAAATTTCTTATTTAACGACTTTTTGTTATATAAACCTCCATCTGATTTTTAAAAAAACCGGAACTTTTCGGTCGAATATGTCGAAGAATTATTAGCGATACATGACCAACAATTGAATATTAAAGGAAAAAAGGACTTTTAAGCAGGAGAGGAAGCAAGGAAATGAAATAGAAATTTTTAAGATGCACAGAAAAAAAACAAATTGCTATCGTTGAAATCAAATATGATTTGACAAGAAATTCATAATGCTGCAGTTAAATAGAATCCAAATAAATTGAAGGTTAATGGGATAATTTAATGCAAAAAGTCCGTGTAGTTTTTCAGAAACATTTTTAAACAAGAATAAAAGCAAACATACCTAGGAGTATGTTTTTCTGGCTCATACATCAAATTTCCAAAAGTAGGTTTAATTGTGTTTCTGATAAAATTAATCACTACTGTAATTATGAATAATTCATTTTACCAATATTAATTCTTTTGTAGAAAATAGAATCAAGAATCAATATTTATGGCCGTTTAAATGAGTTCCATCTCCGGGTTCAAAATGAACATGTGGCTATGGGGAGGGTCTACAGCAAATAAATTGATTTTCAATTAAATCTTAAGGGCATTGGAAAATGAAAGTTTAAGGTAATACCAAAAGAGATTATAGTCATTAACTAAGGTACGACTCTATCTCAATAAAGTCCTTTACATTATTAGTGAATAATTTTTAAAGACTACAAGGAAAAATAATCGTAATAAATACCTAGTGGAAAAGGTACCCAGTTAGCAGATAGAGCCCTATCCCCATAAGAGACGAGAACGTTTAAGTCAGATTCACTAATCAATTATAAACCAATTTTTCACGTCCATTCGTGCATGTCATGTGTCTCGACGTCGCCTCAACCTGAGTTATATGACACACAATTGCTGTGGCAGTTACCCCTAAATGCCCTCCCGGAAGGCATTGTCCTTCCCTCATCTTGACTACATGGGCTGCTCTTGGAATACATATATTGTATAACGGCCAAATAGCAAAATGTATGTACAGTGTGCATACAAAATATGTGTACAATGTGCATAAAAAATGTGTATACAATGTACAAATACATGTATTTACATCGCCGACATATAAAATGCAAGGGAGCTAATGCAAGGGAGCTAATGCAAGGGAGCACTGTTTAATCAACAATTTGGCATGACAGTGTCAAAGAAAATCGCCAAGTAGTTGGGTTAGGTTCAGTACCAATGTACAATTGTCATACATTTACATGCATTCATACATATATGTATCGATATATAATTTTTTACCGATGCAAGGGAACATGCTTATATTCAACAACAATTAAATTCTTTGGAAATTCTTTTCTTTGGAATTTTTTTAAAGAATATTAGTAAGATGTTGAAGTGATAATAAACTGTCTATCAGGGACAGTTGAGCTGTCAAAATGGATTTCACAGAGTCTCTACCGATACGAACTGTTATCCTTGAAAGTAATTTCTTAAAATATCTTGAGAAACAGCACTGACAAATTGAAGTGGTGTTACGGATAATAAAATTATCCCAAAATGAGTGGATTTATGGGCTATATAGAAATAATTCTAGTGTCCACAAATATAAGCAACAAAAATTTTGTTTCAAAATATTTAAAATTAAATGAATTAAAAAAATCAAATACTGAGAACTAACTATTTTATATTAATTTACATTTTTAAATATTATTTCGAGTATTTATTCATTATGAAATATAATGAAATATATTGATATAATTTTTAAATTATCAGTAATAACATTGATATCATCTTTACTGAATATCTGTCTCGATTTTCACTATGATATTTTACTTTATTAATCGACTTTTTGTACGTTCTAGTTGTAATTAATATTCGCTCATTCGTCCATCATTAGCTTAGCATTATATACATATATATATATATTGAATTGGCAGATTAAAAAAGAACACAAGTATTTAAAAAAAAAAAAGATTCATTCCATTTAAAATTATTATTATTAAAAAGACATTTATATGCAAACCTTTAACATGATATAAAATAATCAACAACATAGTTAAATTTTTTAAAACCCTTTTTTCGCTTTCCTATTTTTAATGCTTTAAAAATCTCTTATAAAACTTATGTGTTTAGTTCTCTTCAATATAAAATAAATCTAGCAGAAAAAAATTGAAATCTTTTTGCTTTATTATACCTGAGCCATAGAAACAAAGAACTCTCCGTATGTCAGAAGGAATAATATTTTATTCCACGCCGTAACATTGTCTTAAAAATATTGTAATTTTAGAAGGTACAGGTATACTAAACAATAGAACTCAAAAAATTTCTGCAAGAGGGTACGACAAAAAAAAGTGTAAGACTATCTCGCCGTACTTGTAAAAAAAGTGGAAAAATCTAGTAAGTATGCATGAACATTTTTTAATTTACTATTATAAATCAAAGCCACGTAAGTTATTATATTTTTTTCTATGTCATTTTCATTAGAATGACATACATAAATCAAATTCTGAGTTACGTAGGAATCCTTTTATATGGTTCGTCATTTTGAAACCTCTATTTCAAAAACAAATGCTCTTACGAACAGCATATAGATGCTCTGTACGCTTCAACATCTTTTAGTCAAGACTAAAAGGTTGGATTTGGTTTCAAACCATGCATCTAACGTTGATTTTTGCTAATATCGGTGGGTCTCGTGTTCCACTTAAGTATGTCACAAACAGGCGAGGATTTGATTTGATTTGTCGTTCTACTGTCATTCTGTGCACACTTTAGGCTAATAAGGCCGGGACTTACAGTTTAGCATAGATTCCGAACTACTCACAAACGTCCATGCCACCGGCAGGATTCAAATCTGAAGCCTGCACCAAAGGCCAGAGCCCCAGCCAATTGGCCATCATGGCGGCCAAACAGGCTAGGAGGGGGAGGATATTGCCTTCTGGGAGAACATTAAGAGTAATTGTGTGCAATTGGGTATTATAGAAAAACCTGAAAACTCTCAGTGTAGTTATTGGTGCAAGATATTTATGTGCATTCTTTTAATTGGTTACTTCAACGGACCCTGTTAACGGATTCGAAAGTTAATCCTCTTACATTCTAGCCACGCACTTTACTGTTGAGTTTAAGTAAAAAGTAGGCTAATTGCATGGTAAACCAACGTGCTATCCACTAGACACATGTTTTTTGTTGTTGTTATTTCTTATCCCACTTGGCTGGCCAAGCCCACGAGCCCAAACGTACTCATGATTGAAGGGAAAGGAAGCAGCTTCTGTTATGATGGAGCACCCGTAGGTAGAAGTCTGACTTTGGCTCCGTGACGCTCTTACAGTCATAGGAGACCGGGACCTACGGCTTAAAGTGGATTCCGAACCACTATAAACATCCATGGCACAGCCGGGATTCGAACCCGAAACCTGTGGCACCGAGCGACAGAGCGCTAGACACTCGGCCATTCAGGTCCCAAATGTGTGAATGCCAACGGCACGCGGTGTTCCCAGGTGGTCACCCACCCAAGTACTGACCGCGCCCAATGATGCTTGACTTCGATGGTCTAACGAGAACCGGTATATTCAGCATGGTATGGCCGTTGGCTACTAGACACATTCATTATCTATTAAGCGGGCATTTTCCGACCTGCAGATTTATTGTGTCCATCCCAACTGATTTTGGTTAGACTCCGCTGATCGGATTTTGAACAAGCCTCCCACAGTTTGAAAATCCAACATGATATGCAACAGGACAATCTTGCATCTTTCATTACCAATAACAGGACAGTATATAGATTGATCGTGCCTATCTCCAGCAGAGACATGGAAGGTTTTTTGCGGCTTATTATCGGGTTTTTGTATCCAGTTTTTATATTTTGGAAATCCAACTTCTATCCACTAGTGTAATCCAAGCAGAATCAAATAAGAAGTGACCTTTTTTCACTTTAAAATTATGTAAAAAAAATTTTATCCATAAGGAATTTAATAATTCAGGAATATTCTGTCATCGATAAAGTATTTACATTTTAGAATCAAACTGTATAAATAAAGAAAAGATATGTTAATCCACACATTTCGTTTTACATCGATATCAGGAATACCAAACTCGCTTTTCGATATCCATTCCACATTCACAAGGAATCGAGAGTTTATATTCCATATTTTCTGTTGCACTGGGTATGTTTTTTCTGCTGGACATAGGTCTTCTTTTGTAGTTCCAACATATAAAGAGAAAACCTTGTTTGCTCTGAACAGAGTTTTAGAAATTCAAATCGTAAAAGCTAAAGATCACAATAGAAGCTTTCCTTTCAAGATTTTTTTTTATATATCTATATTTTTAAGAATAGTACTTTGGCTAAAAGCATTTTTATAGAGAAAAAAAGGTTTTTCCTAATAGTATTTTGATAGAATTATAAAACGTAAAAACCTTTAAAAACACTAAAAAGCAATGAAAATAAGTTAGAAAAAAACATTTATTAATGATAGGCAATTCTATAAATGTAATAAACTTGTTAAACATTTACGGTTTCTATAACTTTATATCATTTTTAATCTTACTTATGACTAATAAAAAAAGGATGGAAAGGCCTGGTGATGTCCATTAGTTTTTGAACTAGAGGGTTAGGTTTGAAAACAAATGGTTTTGAAATAAATGGATTGAAACTGGTTTCAACGTTTGGTTTTGAAACCCTGCAATCCAAACAAAGATTTCCCGTGTTTACGCCGGGGATGGATACGATAAATAAGAAAGTCAGAACATATGTTCATTGATAACGGGAAATAGAGACAATTTCCCAACTCATATTCTAAAAGTTTTTTTTTTCTTCTAACGCAGTAGGCAAACAATTGTTTTTGAAACCTTAAGGCAAGCGCTGCACCGACGTTACTCACTTAGCACTACCCAGGAGGTGCGTGCAGTTTGAAAATAAGTTACGGACGCCGAATAATAATACCTTCGCAACGCTCTACGATCCTGTTAGACCGGGGCCCACGGTTCAAAGTGGATTCCGAACCACTACAAACATCTATGACACCGCCAAGACTCTGTGGTACCGAGCGCCAGAGTGCTAGCCTCTCGTCCATTCAGGACAACCATATTCCAAAGGTAATAAGTAAAATTTAGCGTGTAAAAGGGAAAGTCATTTAAATCTGCTGGTGGCTTACGTTGAAGACACTCATAAACTCACACTAATAAAAGTAAACACTCATTAATGTTTATGGTAACACATGTTGCATCCACAGTTAGAATAGTTGTTAAAAATAAAAAATAGGAGACAGTTCCCCTGAAAGTCCACCCAGAAGACATTTACCTCATCTGATCATGAGAAGATAGCAGATTCAAGAGTACAACTGTTATGTGGTTTATTAAGTACTTGATAAACCGTGTTAATTGATTTTTGCCTTTATTATCATTGACTAATTTTACTTAAAAATAATTAAAAAAACTTTTTTTCTAAAATTTTTATTTATTACTAAGCAAAGTTAATTAATGATGAAACCAAAGAGAATGATTATGGACCTAATAAAATTGTGAATTAATCTTAAGATTTAAGTTTTATTAAAAGTTTTGTTCCTATAAAAAACTATTTCAATAGCGAAACATTTCTTATTACTTTTTTCGAATTTTTTTTTAAAGTAGTAGGAATTCTTGGGTTCGTTATTTTTGGGTTGTCTAATAGATTGTTGCGTTTCAACGTCATTTAATATAAATTTTCTTAAATTTTTGAAATTCAAAATGGAACTGTGGTCTACGTTAATTTTATCCATTTGATTTGGCTGTGAAAGGACATCATCACACACATTCTGTATTGTTATCAACATGTGTTCATTCATTTTTTATAAATACATTTATAAAAAGCAACTAGATGTATAACTTTCCGTTTTATAATATTAAAAATCTATGTTAATCTATTGTCTATGGTAATCTATGAGGTATTTTTCATTACATGTATTTATCCCTAATCTATGCCTAGTTTTACATGGCAAAAATATAAATAATATCATATTAGATTTTTATTAAAATTAATACATCTGTTGTGAATATTTATTTGATAATTATTTCTTAAAGAAATTTAAAAGATTCAGTAAATGTATATTTTGACAAAATGTGAAACATTACAGATAAAATTATGTCCCTGCGATAAAAATATATCTATATAATTGTTATTTGTTGTTATGTAATTTCCAGTAGGGCATTTTCTGATATTTATTCGATGAATTACGGTACGCTTAGCAAAGTGTTAGTTGCTTCGTCACGTAGATCATTTCGCTCAGTTAATAGAGGGTTCTTAAGGTTTGCTAAAATAACAAGAATTAATGGAAAGGAACAAATGGATAGGATTAAATTGAACGGAGAAAAAAATATTTCATTATTGCATTTAGGAACCAAATGGAATTGTAAAAATTTCGGATGAATTATTTCCTGAAAAAAAAAAAACTCAATCGCCAATAGCTTAAAATAGTTTTTATTTAATATAATGTAAAACAATGATATAAAAAATACTTTTAATTTTTAAATGTATATGTTTTCCTCAGCAAAAAGTTTTATATTATATTAAATAAAAACTATTAGATAAAAAAAATCTTTTAATTTTTAAATTTATATGTTTTTATCATCAAAAGTTTTATATAATATTAAATAAAAACTATTATATAAAACAGGTTAATAAAATAGTTTAAGTTTTCTTATTTATATGTTTTTAACAGCAAAACTTTTAACATCATATTAAATAAACACTATTATAAAAAAAAAATAATTTTAATTTGTATTGTTTGTTTTTAACAGAAAAAATTTTTTTACATTGTAAAATAATAAATAATATTTTTTAAAGTTAATTCCTACTTTTTTTCACTATATTGCAGAGAAGTCCTTTAGAAATAAAGTTGAAATTTTCCTCTTACATCTGGTGCCATCTATTATTAGATACATACAACTTAAATCTAAAATTCATTAATTAAATTTAATTAATGAATTAATATTTGAAAAAAAACTGCCTTAACATCAAGTTTCATCCACTACAAGTTCAAAAATGTGTTTGAACTTGAGTGGATCAAAAAGTATTTTATTAACGATTAAAAATTTGAATTAGATATATACAGGAGACTTTGCTCTAATAGTAGGAAATGAAAAATTATTACATAAAAATACTTTTATTTTTTTAAACTTATATGTTTTTATCAGCAAAAGTTTTTACATTATATTAAATAAAAATTTAAATAAAAATACATTTATTTTTTTTTTTATTTATGCTTTTACATTATATGAAAATAAAAAATTTTATCACCATTATTTTTTGTAAATCACATGAGGAATATAAATAAAATAAATAAACTAAAAGTACATTCAATACATGATCATTCTAAAAACATTTAAATTATCTTAAAATTTAATTAAATAAATAAATAAAAACTGTTAACAAAGCGTAATTCTGCTTTTATATATTTTTTATTTAAAATTTTATTTTACCCTTGCAAGTTCTTATAAAAACTTTCATATTAATATTAGTTCTAATTTACCTCATTTGACGATTATCTGAATAAAAATAAAAA
The DNA here is from genome assembly GCA_021605095.1 of Caerostris extrusa. NCBI lineage: Eukaryota > Metazoa > Arthropoda > Arachnida > Araneae > Araneidae > Caerostris > Caerostris extrusa. Next base: position 21,942 of record BPLR01002171.1, read on the forward strand.
GTAATCAGAAAAAAAGTTGAAGTCAAAAAAGAACATATCGTGACTTTGGATAGTTAAGCAAATTATTACGAAGATATTCATTTTGAAACATTTCGTCTGGATAAAAATATTTTTGATTAATTTTTTTTGAAAATGCTATTTTGCCTCGGATGTTGAAAGAATTAAAAAGTGTATTTCGCTCATTTAAATCATTTCTTTTCTGAACCATCAAGCTTATATTACGTAATTAAATAATATTTTAATTAAATAATATTTATTACTACATAACTACATTATCTACACACATAATAACCTACATAACTGCATCAGTAATATTACGAGTTATTAAATATTATTTATAACTATAAAGTGCATCACTTACACATATAATAAACCACATAAGGGCTTCAGTAATATATGCATCAGAGTTATAGAATAATGTTTATAACTAATAAGTGCATCACGTACACATATGTAGATAATAGCCTGCGAGTTATAAAATAATAAACTATATAAATGCATAAGTAGAAAATAAATATTCTCAATACTACAGCACACGTAAATCATTTACCAATATTATGTAAGATTCAAACAATTTTGCAAAATAATATATTCTTTTTATTTGTTCTTGATTTATTATAATGATATTTGTAGACACAAAAAAATAATATTTTTTGTTATTTTTAAATCAGTTCAATAAATAAATTTTATTCCCAGTTATCAGAAATACACGTAAAAAATTTTTGCCAATAACATTATATAATTTGTAAATATTTATAAATGATATACACTTAATAGTATAGTATCGTATTTTATTTTTTTATACTAAAATATTAATATAAATTATTTAGTGAAAAATTTCTATAGCAATGATAGTTCCAAAAATATTTAAATAAAATTGTTTTATTCAATTCTTTCTATTAGCTCACACTCTCCCTATATATACGTTATTCAAATTTTCGTTTATTATAAACAATCGTTCATAAAATACTTTTGATTCATCCACTCAAGTTCAAATACATTTTTTGAACTTGTAGTGGGTGACACTGGATGTTAATACAGTTTTTTCAAATATTAATTCAGTAATTAAATTTAATTAACTAATTTCAGTTTTTTTAGATTTAAGTTACATGTATCTACCAATAGATGGCGCCAGATAAACTTAAAAAAATGAATGAATATTATTTATAAAGGGCTTTCTATGAATATAGAGAAAAAAAAAAAAAAGTAGGAATTGACTTTAAAACGCAATTTTTATATTACTTGTTTTTAGAATTTAATTTTTAAAAATATATTCTTGTAGTATCAATCCAATTGAATACGCAATAGAATTCTGATTTATTTATTAGGTTTTGCTTAAAGCAATCTTTAAATGTAACTCCATTTAAATATACTTTTACCATTCTCCAGTCATGTAAAAAAATTCAATAAACATCTTTCCAGGCAGAAAAGAGAATTTTTTTATTCATATATACTGGTCACTGACAGTAAAAAATATAAATCTTGTCTGTCGACTTCTTTTGTGAAAAGCAGCACAAAAATGTTTGGAAACTCGAAAAATAATGTTAAAAGCACTCCGGTGGTGACAAGATCAAATTTATGGTAACAAGCTACGGCGAAGGAAAACATTTATTTTCTCTGCTCTACTATTAAAACACCTACAAAAATGTTGAACAAAAAACATCTCCGGAGTCCTTTTTCAAAACCTTGTGTCTCTGAACACTAAAGAAATATTTTAAAACGAAGGCAGAGATCTAAAAAACAAAATTCTGTGACATAAGAAGATGTATGTTAGATCTATTTTTTTTATTTTTTCACTGACTATTATTTTAAAAATATGCTTTTACGATTCATAAAACAAAGGAACAATTTCTTTTAGTTATTTTTGATAATAATTGAGTTTTAAAATTAATTCTTATTATTTTAAGAATAAAAGGAATTTTTAAACGATTATTTAAGCGGAGTATGGAAATTATAAATGATAATGTTTAAATAAAATTCGCGAGCTTTTAGTTTTGCGAATCGTGTTTACTACAAAACTAAAAGTTCCATTTTGAAAAAAGATATGATATACATATTACAAATTATAATATGTTTTACTTCATGAAACTTTCATTAAACACAAATTTTGTTATAAAATTATCATTTCGATAAATTACTTAACTTGTGTTTGTAATTTAAAAGTTGATATTTGTTGCTCATGCATTACTAATTTTTAAAATATATATTTATTTTTCTAATGCAGCTGGCAAACACTTAGACAGCTTGGTCTTGGATGCCTTAAGGCAAGCGCTGCACAGATGTGGCGCGTGTAACTTGAAGATAAGCTACGGACGCGGAGTAACAATGACCCCGCAACGCTCTTATTAGGACCGGGATGTACGGTTTAAAGTGGATTCCGAACCACTACAAACATCCATGGCACCACCGGAATTCGAACCCGAAACCTGTGGTACCGAGCGCCAGAGCGTTAGCCACTCGGCCATTCAGGCCCTAATTTTTAAAATATATTATTACACTTTATTTGAAATCATTCGGCATTCGAATGCAGATTCCAAATTTTAAAATGAAAATTTATGGTGAATTAAACTATTAAATAAAAATTGAATTAAACTACTTTTATTGAAGTTCCTTATCCTAAGTTCTGAAACATATATATATATGTGTGTGTGTGTGTGTTTATACAGCATGCCATTCTTCGATCAATTCAAATGTTATAAAATGTCTCTTGGTTGATCACCCAGGATCTGTAGGGTTACTATGCTTATTTCTATTTAAAACTACAAAGGTTAGTCAAAAGAAATCCCAAAAGACCTTTTTAGATAATTTATCGAAGAAATATGCATGCATCATCATCTTTTATTCATCAATGTAAGTAAGCATCATCATGTATCCTCATATTCTCCCTCATGTTTAAAGCAAGCTTTGTATTTAAATCGTCTCGGTTTTTTTTATTATTATTATTTTGAAAAGAATTATTTTGGCTGCCCATCCAAACCATCCTATACCATTCATGCATTTTTTCTTCTATTTGAAACCCACATTTGTGGCTATTTTATTCCGTCACCCAGCAATTTTTCTTTTCTTTTGACCTTTTAAACAGCAGCAATACTTTCCAGTATCATATATCGATGTTTTTAACCAAGATGAAGAGCATCTATCACAGTTGTCACATTATTTTTTTAGTTTTCAACTCCAGTCATAAATGTTTTGACAAACATGCATCATTGTATTTGTATACTCCTTCGAGTATTAACTAAAATACGTTTTATTCTTTGATTTGCCAAATGTCTTTTAACAAAAAGATATTTTTGAGGGGGAGGGTCACGTTTCGTTACTAACATAATGAAAATACGCATTTCTGTATACTTTTCTGTCATCTATTGGACATCCATTACTACTACTACTACTACTACACCACACCACACCACATCACTGTGGATAGAGTTGAGTTGCCCGTATATTTGGGAATATGTGGGTGAAATGAATGGACGCAAGATGGAGACGGAAAACTTTTGCATATTTTTGGTAGGTACTTTTGGAGGTACAGAAGCTCAATAATGAGAAAAATTCTTACAAACACAGAAGAGAATGCCAAGAGGTTTAAAAATTTAAAAAGGGTGAAATGTGAAATGCTAAAATATACAAAAATATTAGGTAAAGATAGTAGAAAAAAATTTAATGCAATGTAATACAATAAACAGTACATATGAGAATATACAAATCAGAGAGCTGAAGGAATATTCGTCAAAACAATTATTATAGAAATTACAAAAAAATATATTAGCTAATAAAAAATAGACAGTAAGATCAGTTGCTGCAAAACTATGAACAAGGGAAATAAAAAAGGCAGGAAGATATTTCATAAGAGATAATATGCAAGGTGCATAACTAGATAATTGGTATACATTCTTTACACTACTAGCAAAAATAATGCCTCCTTACAAGGCAGTGGCTTGAAATTATAAAATTAAAAAAAAAAAAATCTAGAGTTTTCAATTGACTTGCCTTAGTAATATACTTATTTGATTTTCTTTTGTGTATTTTAAAAATTGGCATACGTTATAATCAATATCACTGTATCCCAGTCTTTTTTTTTTTTTTTATCTCACCTACCCCTTTACATAAATTTATATTTATAAATACCCCCTTTCTTCTCTCGTAATTCCCCTCAATAATCCCTATATGCATTTCTAAAAAAATTTTTAAACAGCAACAATACTCTCTAGTATCGCATGTCGATGTTTTAAATCAAGATAAGGAGCATCTATTACAGTTTCACACTATCTTGTTTTAGTTTTCAACTTCATTAAAAAACATGTTTTTAATGGATAATTATATTCTTTTAAGGCAGTAAATAAATCAAAAGATTCAAATTTGTGATACTTATAAGCTTTATATTTAAGAATTAAGAAAGGAAAAGAACAAAAAAGGGATATAATTGTGTTTATATTTGTTTGTTTGATCATGGATTGTGTTTATATTTTTGTCCCATTTGATCCAATGCTACACCCATAATCCACTGACAAAATTTTAACACAAATCATCATCAGCATTATTGGCGCAACAGCCCCATAATGGGACAAGTCCGTCTGCCTACTGCAGATTTTGAGACGAGAGATATTTTTCTTTTTACGGGTTACAGTTGTCAGTCTTAACGCTCAAAGCTCTACAACTATATTAGACTCGGATCTACGATTTAAAGTGGATTCCCAACCACTACAAGCATCCATGGTACGCCAGGAGTCGAACCCGAAAACTGTGGCACCGAGCCAGAGCGCTAGTCACACGGCTATTCAGACTCCTTTAACATAAATAATTTATTAAAATTAATTTATATCAATTTGCGTCTGCCATTTTTCTATTTTCGTAACAACGCCAAGTCCTCTAATTTAATGCTAAATGGCCTTGTAAAAATTAATCGACACTTTTGCTTGGAAATTGAAGATTCGTGATTTGCTTGAATAAAACTCAGGCGGCAGCTAATTTGTAAAATGATCTGTTATCTCACTTCGCTGCTGTACTGTACAGTCCTCGTTACTGCGAACGTATAGCGTAAAATTACAGCCGCATTAATTATTATCTGAGAGCATGTCAAAATTACAAGACTCGGGCAATCTGTAAAGCAGGAGGTATTTGATGGGGCAACTGAGCTAAAACTTCTGTAATGATCTTATTATTTCGCAAAGTTAAGCACCTGCAGAGGATAATGGTTTTAGCTGCGAGTCGAAACTTTTAACTACTCTAAAGTTACACACACACAGATTACGGAGTAAGTAAAAGATAATTTTCGTTTTATAGCCTTCAATTTATTATCTTAAAGTAATAAAAATATTGCATTTAAAATTAGTAGTATGTCTTTTAAAGGGAAATGACATGTAGATTTGCTTTTATATGAAAAGAAATGTTCAAGAAAGTAAAATTTGTAACTATGTCACAATAACTATAGGCTGCATTACAAAATTATTAACATGCATTTTATATTTATTGTTAATTTATCACCACGGCAATAGTTTTTACCAATTTCAGATGATTTTTGTCAATGTAACCTGAATGAATTATTGAAGAATGTAAAGAACCTTTTTCTATTTGAGTGTAACAGCTTACGAATTCAATGATATTATATTAGTTTCTTTTGTACAGTAATGTGATCTTTGATGAGTGGTACCATTTGCTAAATCATACACTTTTCCATAGGAATGTAGGGTTGGAAGTGATGCTTTGAGACATTAACACCAAAAAAATTGGCCGTAAAAGAAAAATATAGTTTATTTATAATATCATTGCAAAATGTTTCATTTTATTCAAGGTTTACAATAAAATCTCAAAATTGCGGCTGCCAACAGTAATCGTTGTTTTTGTTTCAGTATTATTGTTGACTTTTCTTATCCTACTTGGTAGACAGCAACATCTAGAGCAAGGTACACGAACGCGTGTGGTCTCATGGAAAGAGGGTAATGGGGAGGGGCAGCCTTCTGTTGTGATGGAGAACTAGGTAGAAATCTGACTATGCTGGCTGTGATGCTAACTTTTTATGGAGTAGATTTATCAGCCCCATGCTCTATAGTCATATTAGACAAGGATCTATGACTTAAAGTGGACTCTAAAGTGACTCTAAAGTGTCGAACTACTAAAAACACTCAAGGCCACGCGGTGACTTGAACACCAAACCTGTGGAACCGAGTGCCAGAGCACGAGTCACTCGGCCATCAGACCCTTGTAACACATTTTTTAAATTTTCTATAGCATGTCGATGTGCATGTTAGTAAGCAGGCCATCAGGCCCTCATCAAACAGTAGTAATAATGTCGAAAGTGTAATTGTCAAATAGTTCCAAAGATTCCAGGCATTATGTCCACACTTATAGCCACAGTGGATAGTCGAGTAAAGTGGTCCTCAATTGTGTTTTGTAAATGAAAACATTGCCCTCATAGAGTAAGAATAAAACAGAGTGCACATCGGAGTTATCAGAAAGAGGGCTTGAGACTCATCACATGATGGGTATGAGTTGGGATATTGTGCATGATTGTTGAGAGAAATTCGTTTGAAAGTTTGTTCGTTCCCTTACTTCCGATCCTGGGGCCGAGATGGCTAACGCTCTCGAGCTCGGTACCACAGGTTTCGGATGCGAGTCACGTCAGTGCCATGGTTGCTTGTAGGGTTCGGAATCCCGTTTAAACCGTAGGTCCTGGTCTAATAGGATCGTAGAGAGCTGTGAGAATAGTACTACTCGCGGCCGCAGCATATCTTCAAGCTACAAGTGCCCCTGGGTAGTGCTAAATGAGTAACGTCGGTCCAGAACTTATGGCATAAAGATGTAGTACGAGTATTAGTAATATAGTAAGAGTAAAGAGTCTGTATTGTCACCTCCTTCAGAAAAAAGAAACCTTCTGATCCTAATTTCATACACAAAAAAATATGTTTTTATAAGCTGTACCGCCACTCAAAGTTTGTCGCATTACCGTTGAATAATTCTGTATACTACTGTGCTCAAAAGTAAGACAAAATTTTTTTTTTCAAAAACTCTTTATTTAATTTTCCAAATTTATTTCATCGCCTTTATAGTAATTCCCTCTGACACAGTGCACTTATGCCAAATTTTTTTTTGCCTATCCTTAATGCATGCTAAAAAAGTCATCGACAGGGATGGCCTTTAAAGCGCGCGGTGATTCACGTTGAATCTCTTCAATTGACTCAAAACGGTGTACCCGGAGTTGTCTTTTGAGTTTAGGAAATAGCCAGAAGATGGGAATACGGTACGATGGGTGGTGGTTGTGGAACGATATGGGTTTCATTTTCGGCGAAAATGTCACGAAGAATCAATGCAGTGTGAGGTGGCGCATTCAGTGTTTTGGTACAAATCGAGATTTGACGCGTTTCAGGCGCAAAATGAAATTTACCGCGGAGCCTTTTGAAATTTCAATCATCATCAGCAAGGTCTCTAATTGTAAATCGACGGTTTGCGAGCACCAGATCTTTAATTTTTTTGGACGTAAGATTCGCCGGTTGTGGTTGGTGGTCGACCAGAGGGCTCTTTGTATTCAACGCATTTTCGGCCTTCTTTGAACTGTTTATACTACTTCTAAACATTTCTTTTCAATATAGGAATTCCACCGAATGTCTTTTGCAACATTCTATACCTTTCCGCAAACAAAATTGAATGCAAGTTCTTTGCTCAATTGATTCAGACATTTCGAAAATCGCCGGAATCTGTTTTAGCGTCTCACAAAGCCAACCATAATTTAAACACTAATGAATATTTTGAAGTCAAATTTCACACAGATGTCAAAGACAGTGCTAGCAACCTAGAAAAAATTCAAATTCTATAAGTCCCGGAAATTTTTAACTGAAAATGGGTCTTACTTTTTGGACACAGTAGTAGGGTTTTCCTCTTTCAATTCTGTTTTAATTTTTAATCTAAAAATTCTTTCTTTCAAAACAAGTGCCATAACAATTTACATAACTTTATCTTCAATTGCTAATTAGGAGAGGGAAACAGCATTAAAATACAAAGTGCTCTAACTTGTTGCAGCATTGTCAAAGAGAATTAGAAATCCGCGGGCCATACATAGCACGTCGATTTTTATGTAACGAATGAATTATTCAACTCTTGACGGAAATATATTTCGTGAGCCAATGCTTGAAAGCAATTACTTTACTGAAGCAAGAAATAAAAAGGTTAGGCTTAATTTCGGATTTCCTGAAGAGTTCGGATGTTAAGAAGCTTTTAATTTAGAATTCATTACGGAGCTTTAGTCGGAATTCTTACTGTGCTTTCATAATTGCACAGGCGAAAATTCTAATTACTTATATCGTAATGAAGGTACTTCTACGCTAATGTCTACGCTAATTATTTTAATCATACAGATGTATTTACTCATCGTAAAGCAATAACACAAGTTATTCGGGAATTCCATGATCAAATCACTGCTAATGCGTTAGCTTTTAATTTTATTTCATTAAACGTAATTGAGAATTTGAGTTAGTGTCAGTCATTTTTAAAGTTACTTTGAAAGTACACAGAGAAATTAGGGTTGTTATGAATTGCTACAGATTTGGTTAGAATTACTGATTGATTGGCAGTTCACCCCAATTTGCATGCTAATTTTAGGTTATATTAGCGTCATTATTTTTAATTTAATTTTCTTCTTTTTACGGAAAGTAACAACGAAGTAAAATTAGAATAAACATGTTTTTAAAGTGGGATTGTCTTACATGTTTCCTTTATTATCTTTATTCAGAGGATTTCTATATTTAAACAAATTTTTCTTATTATTAGCAAACTTTTCTTATTTAAACATCTTTTTTTATTAGTTTTCAAAAGCTTAATATAGTAACAAAAGTTCCTGAAAATCAGAAATTAAAATATACTTAAAAATTTCGAAAGGAATTTATATTTATGAAAAATAATGTACTTGAAAAATTAAAAAATAAATAAATATGATAGTAATCATTAGATCAAGGTTTTTAATTTGCCTGTAAATATTATGAAAAGTAGGCCCTAAGTGGCCAAGTGGCTAGCACTCTGTAACACAGATATCGGGTTCGAGTCCCGGAGATGCCTTGGATGTTTGTAGTGGTTATTAATCCACTTTAAATAGTAGGTCCCGGTCTAATAGGATCGTAGAGCGTTGCGGGGGTAGTGTTACTAGCGTTCGTAGCATATCTTCAACCTACACGTGCCACCATGGGCAGTGCTAAATGAGTAACGTCGGTGCAGACCTTATGGCATAAAGATAATTGTCTGTATTGTCATCTGCATTAGAAAAAAAAAAGCTTCCAATCCTAATTTCATACACACAAAAAAATATATGCGTTAATAAGTTGTACCACCCCTCAAAGTGTGTCCCATGATCGTTGAATCATCCTGTACTCATTAGCAAATACTACAGTTTCTTCTCTTTAAATTCTGATTTAATTTTTTATTCCCAAAATTCTTTCTTTTAAAACAAGTGCCATAACAATTTACATAACTTTATCTTCAATTGCTAATTAGCAGGGTTAAAAAACAACACTAAAATACAAAGTGCTTTAACTTGTTGCAGCATTGTCAAAGAGAATTAGAAATCCGCGCGCAATACATACACAGCATGTCGATTTTATGTGACGAATGAATTATTCAACTCTTAGGGAATTTGACGGAAATATATTTCGTGAGCCTAATGCTTGAAAGCAATTACTTTACTGAAGCAAGAAATAAAACGTTACGCTTAATTTCGGATTTCCTGAAGAGTTCGGGATGTTAAGAAGCTCTTAATTTAGAATTCATTACGAAAGCTTTCAGTCGGAATTCTTAGTCTGCTTTTATAATTACACGGGCGAAAATTCTAATTACTTATATAGCAATGAAGGTGCTTCTACGCTAATTATTTTAATCATAGAGATGCATTCACTCATCGGTAAAGCAACAGCACAAGTTATTCGGGAATTCCATTATTAAATCACTGCTAATGCGTCAGCTTTTAATTTTATTTCATTAAATGTAATTGAGAATTTCAGTTAGTGTCAGTCATTTTTAAAAGTTACTTTGAAAGTGCACTGAGAAATCAAGGTTGTTATGAATTGCTACAAATTTGGTTCTAATTACTGATTGATTGGCAGTTCACCCCAATTTGCAAGCTAATTTTAGGTTAAATTAGCGTTCATTATCTTTAATTTAATTTTCTTTTTTTACGGGAAAGTAACAACGAAGCAAAAATAGAATAATCATGTTTTTAAAGTGGAATTGTCTTAAATGTTTCCTTTAATTAAGAAAAATTCTATATTTATAGGATTTCTATATTTAAACAAATTTTTCTTTTGTTATCAAATTTTTCTTATTTAAACATCTTTTTTTTTTCAAGTTTTCAAAAGGGAAATATAGCAAAAATAAAATGCCTAAAAATCAGAAATTGAAATATACTTAAAAATTTCGAAAGAAATTTATATTTATGAAAAAAATATCTCTTTGAAAAATTAAATAATAAATAAATATGATAGTAATCATTAGATCAATGTTTTTTTATTTGTATGTAAATATTATAAAAAGTAGGGCCTGAATTTCCGAGTGGCTAGCGCTCTGTAACACAGGTTTCGGGTTCGAGTCACAGCGATGCCATGGATGTTTGCAGTGGTTCGGAATCCACTTTAAACCGTAGATCCGGTCGAATAGGATCGTAGAGTGTTACTCGCGTCCGTAGCATATCTTCAAGCTACCTATGTAGTGCTAAATGAGTAACGTCGATGCAGACCGTATGGCAAAAAGATAAGTGTCTGTATTGTGAGCTGCATTAGAAAAAAATTCCGATCCAAATTTCATACATAAAAAAAATATATGTTTTAATAAGTTGTACCCCCCCCCTCACAGTTTGTCCCATGATCATTGAATCAACCTGTACAAATTAACAAATACTACAGTTTCTTCTCTTTAAATTCTGATTTAAATGTTTAATTTCAAAATTCTTTCTTTCAAAACAAGTGCCATAACAATTTACCTAACTTTATCTTTAATTGCTAATTAGCAGGAAGATAAAAAAAAAAAACACTAAAATACAAAGTGCTTTAACTTGTTGCAGCATTGTCAAAGAGAATAAGAAATCCACGCACCATACATACATAGCGTGTCGATTTTTATGTGACGAATGAATTATTCAACTCTTGACGGAAATATATTTCGTGAGCCAATGCTTGAAAGCAATTAATTTACTGAAGCAAGAAATAAAAAGGTTACGCTTAATTTCGGATTTCCTGAAGAGTTCGGGATGTTAAGAAGCTTTTAATTTAGAATTCATTACGGAGCTGTTAGTCGGAATTCTTACTGTGCTTTCATAATTACACAGGCGAAAATTCTAATTACTTATATCGTAATGAAGGTACTTCTACGCTAATGTCTACGCTAATTATTTTAATCATACAGATATATTTACTCATCGGTAAAGCAGTAGCACAAGTTATTCGGGAATTCCATGATCAAATCACTGCTAATGCGTTAGCTTTTAATTTCATTTCATTAAATGTAATTGAGAATTTGAGTTAGTGTCACTCATTTTTAAAAGTTACTTTGCAAGTACGCAGCGAAATTAAGGTTATCATGAATTGCTACAGATTTGGTTATAATTACTCATTGATTGGCAGTTCACTCCAATTTGCATGCTAATTTTAGGTTAAATTAGCGTCATTATCTTTAATTTAACTTTTCTTCTTTTACGGGAAAGTAACAACGAAGCAAAAATAGAATAATCATGTGTTTAAAATTAAATTTTCTTAAATGTTTTCTTTATATAAGAAAAATTCTGTATTTATAGGATTCATTATTTAAACAAATTTTTCTTATTATTATCAAACTTTTCTTGTTTAAATATCTTTTTTTTTTTTCAAAAGTGAAATATATCTGCAAAAATTTATAAAAATCAGAAATTGAAATACTTAAAAATTTTGAAGGGAATTTATATGGATGAAAAAAATTTACTTGAAAAATTAAAAAAAGAAATAAATGTGATAGTAATCATCATGTAATTTTTAATTGCATATAAATATTATGAAAAGTTTTGAAGTGCAGTTTCTTTTTCTATTACAATTGTACAAATACAATTTTATCACAAATACAATTGCATAAATACAATTTTTAAAATTAAGAGTGCCGCTGTTGAGACTTAGGGTGGAAGTTCAATCCGCTTTGTTGTAGACACTGTTTCAAAATAGAAGGAACTCGATGGCATTATGTGATGTTCAACATCTTGACTCGTGAGTCAGACTACCTTTCCGGGTTTGTTCCTGTATGATACGCAATTTCGGGGTAATTACCCCTAAAAGTCCTCCCGATAGTCACTCCCTCCTTCTTCAGCGACACGGAGCCAAGTCATACTTCTACCTACTGATGCTCCGTCACAACAGAAGCTGCTCCCTTCCTTTCCCTCTTTCCATGAGATCACACGGGTTCATAAACTTGGTTTAGATGTTGTTGTCTACCAAATGAGATAAGAAAAATAACACAATTAAGAAATGTAGAATTTAAAAATTTATTATTTAACATAAATACGCATATTACTATAAAACTCTATGAAACAACTCTATGACATTTGTAATCGTGCATTAGTTTTGGTAATTAAACGTTTGTGAGATAAAAAATAATTAATTAATATTTACCTCATGTACGTTCATTATATACTGAACTGTTTTGAAAGCAACAATTCATAGAAAGAGAACATGTATACTTACATTAACAACTCTGCTATTTTATATTTACAACGATCCCCCAATTATCATCATCTAAATAACCTTCATTATAAATCGGTAGGTTTATTATTAAATAATAATTATTTACATGTAACCTAATAAACAGCATTATGAGTATAGTAACATGTTTCATATTTATTTAAAAATAAATTTTATGCAAAATATTAATAAGAAAACTAAAGAATTTAAATATTTTATAGATGTTACTTCCTACAAATAGTTATTTATTGTGTTTATCGAAAACTTATACTTCGTAGAGAAAGGAGAATGAAAACAACTTTTGAAATATTTATAACGATATCTATACTAATAAAATTCTGCTGAAATACTCTATAATGAATTATTTTATTAGGTATATTATTATTAGAAAACTATTTTACAATTTTTTTTTAATTCCAAAACAGTAACAGTTGCTACAATTGTTCAAGATAATATAAATAACAAAATAGTACTGAAATTTTAAAAAATGAAAAGAAAGATTCAAATTAAAGTTTTCAATGAGCTAAAAAGTCACTACATTAAGAAAGTTATTTTTTCATATTAAAAAAAGAGAGTTTCAGATTAAATTTCTTTAATTGTTTAATTTATTCAAGAGTCTTATGTACATAGTAATAGAAAAAAAAAAGGTAAAAATGCAGAAAAGGAGCCGTTAGCATTTGGCGTCAAAAATGTTTTCGTCGAAGTCCGTCAAGTAACAGGTTGCGATTGTAAGGTAAACGAATTGCAAACAGTACAAAAACTAACCACATTTAATGACTTATCGCCAAAAAAGGTCGCCAAATCCTAAAGGCCCCAATTTTGCGATTAGCCAAAAAAATTATTTACACGTAGTAAAAAGTATACATACAAAAGTACACTTATGAAATCAAAAACTACAGTATCTATTGTTAGTATACGGCCGTAAACCTAAATAAAATGATATAAAAATCATATTTATTTATGCTAATAACTAGACGTATCTTAGTTTTACGTAACTTTGTTTAGACATAACTTTTCCTCTTAACAGAAATTATACGAATTTTGTTTTTGTTTTTAACTGTTATTATATCAATTATTTACTTTGAACATATTATCAGAAAGTTACGTCTTTTGTCGTATATGAAAATGAGAACAAAAGAAAAAAATTGCTATTTAAGTTAAATATCATTTAATTCATATATTTATTTCGTGGAATGCCTAAAACTTTCAACCACTCAACCATACTTGACCAATACGTTGGTCAGTCAGGAAAAAGGGGAATGACCTCCAATTACTTCTCCTTTACGAACACGGTGGCTCGTGTGAAACAATTGGGCGAGAACAAAGTAAACCAATTTCTCATTACTGGGATGACATGAGATGGGAGTTACAGCCACCGTCAATGCTCTGATAAGAATTGTTGATAACAAACTTTCTCGGATGCATTGTATCTGAAATCTTCTTCAGAAGTTCGCCCGAATCCTTTTGTAGTAATTAATCTTTGAAGAAAAGATTCCTCGGTCAATAGGAATGATGCGAATTTAAGAAACTTGGAGTCTTAAAATGAAATTAAATATATTTAAAACTGTGAACTATAATAGTTAATTGGAGATTAAATAATTTAAAATTTTAAATTATAAGATTGAATATGAACTTTTGTGTGGTGTCAGCAATCTGTTCATGAAATCCTTGGATTTTAGGATTTAAATCTTTGAATATTTTTTTAATTATTTTGATAGTTTTATAGTTTTATTTCCTTTAATACAGTAATTTGATAATTATATAAACATATTAATTAATAATTATGTGGATTATTATACATAAATTTAGTGATGGAGTATTTAAAGAAAATGTTTAATTTTTTCAACAAAAAAAAAAAAAAAAAATGTCTAAATATGACATTGAAAATAAATTCTTGTTTTAAAAATACGTACTATAGTTATTTAAACTTGCATTTGTTGACTTGTATTCGCTAGTACTTTGTATTCAAATGACTAAATACATAACAAAATATTTTCTTCGCAAAACTTGTCACAAATTCGACAATTTAAAGTCTGTTCTACAAAATATAAAATCTGTCAAAGAAATAACTCTTGCTGGGATAGCAGTGCAAACATTTTGCTACAACAAATCTTAGATTATGTACATTTAAACATAAAAAAAAACACTTTAAAATACCCTACAAGGAGCATTATTAGAAATAGCAGTGTTTTGAAATATTGCTAGAAAATTAAACTTAAAAGCTAAGTATTTGCATTTTAAAAAAATAATAATAACTTTTTAGAGATATTTAAGAACATAACAGAAAATATTTTAGGTAAACATAAATTATATAAGAAAACAAAAAATTATATTATCTTAGACTAATATTTATAAAGCTAGTACACAATTTAAAACCAAATTTATGTTAACTTAATCTGAATTTTTGTTTGTCTAATTTAAACTTTATTACAGCATTATACAAAATTTGGAGCACATCTAAATCCTTCATTTGAAGAAAATTATGATTATTTCTATCGTTTTATATACTGTAGCTCATCTTTATTTTTGAGCAAAATATTGTCATAACTCTGATGTCTGTTTTTAATTCTTAATTTTTAAAAATCATATATGAATAGTAGCATTTTACACTAAAACTAAAATGATTTAATTATTAGACTATAAAAAAATACTTTTAATATTTGCAACTATTTTTTATGTTCTTCGAAAGCAAATGTGATAAACTAACAGTTAAGTTGATGAGAACCTTAACTACCTCTGCAAAAGAAATAAAAAAATAAATGTTATTTAGAATCAATTTAAGTCCATAAGTAATTTTAAAAATTTCAAAACGTTATGTAATATCAATGTTCAGTTCGTTAATAACTTTTGATCGAAAATTATGACTTTTTTTAATAAAAAAATTGACATCAGGAATTCAGGAATTTTTCTCCTCTCACGAATATTGCAATTATTATTAATTTGAATTTAATGATACTAATCATCTCTTCTGGTGAAAGTATTTCCATATTTGTTTTTTTTTTTTTAATTTATTCCTAACTTACACTAATTTAGTCTACCTATGAAATCCTCGCTAATGTTTTAAAAGTATTAATGTAATGAACATTGCGATTAAAATGTAAATCATCTAGATATCTTTTTTTTTTTTTTCGATTCTAATATAATCAATGATAAAAAATGTAGTTTTTTGTCAAAATTTTTCGTATTTATGCTTATAATTTAAAAATTGAGGTACCTTATAAATGTAATACAATAAAATTAGAACATAAAAAAAAAAAAACTTTATGGACTTTTTAAAATAAATTCAACTTTAACTATTACGAACTAAATATGATGATCTCTGTAATTAAGTACAAAATTTTAACTGAAATTAAATATTTCTCTTCCTTAACCAAATTTTTTTTTAACTTGTCCTGAACGTTGATGCTTCGTTCATTATATAAAGCGGTGATTATAAAAGTTGTCCAAATCATATTATTTTTATTTTGTGGTTTTTAAAAAATTTAAAAGTTGATAGCATCGTTAAAAAGGGTGTTCTCAGCTGGTGACCTACTGAATTTAACATATTAATTTCAACGATACGAAT
Source organism: Caerostris extrusa (assembly GCA_021605095.1). Classification (NCBI taxonomy): domain Eukaryota; kingdom Metazoa; phylum Arthropoda; class Arachnida; order Araneae; family Araneidae; genus Caerostris; species Caerostris extrusa. The sequence continues at coordinate 38,178 of BPLR01002171.1, forward strand.
AAAATGATCTCAAATTATAGTAACGTAGAAGTATGCAGCTGGAAATAATGTAAACATTATTTTTTTCTATTTTTGTAGCCGATCAAGTACTGTAGGTCCCACGTTTGGGTGGCAGATTGTAGTAGATGTGTCGTTTTGTTTATTGGTGCAGATGGAAATTGGATGTGGTCGAATTGAGACTCACATTAAACACCACATAATTTTTTTTTACAAGCGCACAAGCACGAACGCAACACACTACAACAATTAATATACAATAGTAACACGTTTAAAAACATATACTTATGTTTAAGAGGAAAGATTCGACTTTTAGCTCTCGGGATGAGAGTTTGTTATTTAGCGCTAGTTGCGCCTTGCGTCCTCTCGGGTGCTCTTGCAGTGCATAGGAGGAATAGGAGGAACAACGGTCATATTTTTTTAATTAAACCATTTTTGTAATTCTTGATATATACATGATATATACATATATATATATAAAAAAATTTGTTTCATAACATTATCATGATGTTGTTTTTAAAAATATATATGTATAAATATTAGCAAATACTCATTTAATATAGCTTGTTAATTTTCTTTTCTTTCTTTTTAGGTCTTCCTATTTAAAGTATTTATTAGGCTGAAACTTAAAGGTGTATATTCTATAATTTATTCTCAATAAAAATGCTATACTAATGAACAAGTTGCCATCCTCGTCAACAAATATGGATTACGAAGGTAAGATAAATATTTGAAAAAGTATTTCTTCATTTATTCCATGTTATTCGTTTTGGTGAATGTAACTGCATAGTGAAAAAATTAGAATTGATAAACTGGCGTATTAGTAATGACACATTGTCAATACTAATATGTGAGACAGATTCTTTAACATTAATTTATTTACCGATATATAACAGAAAATAGCAAAAGGTAAATTATTATCATATTCATTATCATAGACATTATTCATATTCATTGTAATTACATATTTTTAGATGTGTATTCATTATCATAGTTATTATTCATATTCAGCCATATATGTTTAGATGAGTATTCATGCTAAATTCAGCTAACTTAATAATGATTCATGAAACTTAAATTCAATTGTTTCTTTATTTTTATCTATAAAATAGAAATGAAAAGGAATAATTATAATACATCTTAAACACATTGATAGTGTGTTTCACTGAAGAAATAATTAAAATGTTTAAACTGCCAAGTGTCATACATTTTAAAAATTTCTTTAAATTAAAAAATATTAAAAAATAAATAAATAAAAGGGAAAACTTTACTGTTCAGTTTTAGTGACATTTAAAACGACAATTTAGCAACTAAGGTTAATAAAAATTCAATATTTTTGTTTCTATGGATATCTAGAGTTTATTTGTAAAACACGTGCTCTTATATTTGAATCAAAGAAAAATTTAAAAATCAGATTCACAAAATGAATACTTCTTTTTCAAAAACTCGATCAAATCTGGAGCAAAAAAAAAAAAAGAAAAAAGAAAACAATATGATTTTTTAAAATGTGGCCTTTACAATGAAAAATATAAACGACAAAAAAGTCTTTAATTAATTAAAATTACAATCGAAGTTTTATTGACAAGCTACCTTTCAATACTTTTAAATAATTAATAATCTAATTGAAAATAATTTATTGTGATTAATAAATTAATAGAAAAAGGGATGACGAATATATAAAAACCTTATCAAATACTTAATGATGATCTTCAATAAGCATTTGATAATAAATTAAATTTAGGTATTTTATCTCACAAACATAATTTTTTATTTTAATTAGATTGTTGTTAAAAAAATCATTTATAAATATGATTCGATTCTCATACAAAACAATCGTGATTTTTAATTAGTTAACATTAAAAACAGTGAAATCTGTTTCATCTACTTCTGTATAACGCTTTAAGAGTTCACCCATCAATCCAGTATTCTGAGTTAAAAATGTAAAACAATCTTCAATAAAAATAATATTTTTCATAATACTAAGGCTGATACTTTTTTAATGTATTGATAACATCCAACAAGGTAACGCAGCAATTTTTTTAAACCTAAGCTGAATTATGTACTTTATGGGTTGAGTGAGTATTAACAGAAAATATTTGTTGCATTTTTCCTTACTAATCACAGTTGTTAAAATGTTGGCGACATTTCTAATTTTTCCAAAGAAAATGAGTTGATAATCTTGTTAGCAAAAATCATTAATTAACCAGATATATAAGAAAAGTTTCTGTGTTACAAACAGTTTTGCTCGATTTTTTTAATCTGTCTTTTCATCTTCTTTGAGAGTTTGATTACATTCTGCATAATGGTGGATTTTCTATTACAAGAATATCTATATGTTTCTTCAGAACATCTATATACAGAAAAATGTCCCCTCCTAATTTTTAAATAACGCTAACTGTTAAAAGACGTTTCCATTATTGTATACCAAAATAAATAGATGTCTGAAGTATACATATAATACTGTCTTTTTTATGTTTAATTAAGTAAGGGCTTCGTGCTTCACTTGTGTATGCCCCAAAACAAAGGAGGTCATTGTGTTTTGGGAAGATTTACACTCATTTGTGTGCCGTAAGGGTAAAGACACGAGTTAATCCCCCTAAACAGCCTACTTATAAGAGATGATTATACATGATGGCAGATTTTTCATAGTACCCTCGTTTGATGAATCTAATGAACACCTCCAATAGATTTGTACCGAAGTTCTCTTGTAGTTTAATAGTGTTATAAATTACAATATTTGCATTATCTTTAAAACGGGAAAAATTTACATAGTATACTATTATTTATTTACATAGTTTTAAATTACAACTCTTTAATACCATTAACAAGAATTTAATGTAAGAACATACTAAAACAATTAGGAAATGTATAAACGAATTTAGTAGTATGAAGAAGAACACTTTACCAACCCACTAGTAGTATAATTATCGATACAGACGATAAATTGTACAGACACATTGCTACAATCCCCATCGAGTCTCTTCTTTTCTGCAAATGATAGTAAAGCACGCAATGTTACCGCTGGACAGTAATTGGGCATAAAACTATCTCTTAAAATATACACAGTCCAGTCACATTAATATGACCCCCACCTACTTTCGACGCCAACGTGAAATAACCCATCACAAAAGGCAGGTGACAGCATATTGCAGTGGAGTGTATATAAAGGATGTCCTAGGGCATCGGAAAACGTTTCAATCGTTGGCGTAATGCAGAAACGTAGCGATTTATCAGACGTCCAAAAGGGCATGATTATTGGCTTTCGGGCCAAGGGTGGAAGCATTTCGGGAAATGGCTAATTTTGTAAACTGTTCGCGTGCCGCCGTGGTAAAAGTATACCGTGCATGGCAAAATGGCACTATCCAAAATCAGCGGCTTGGCACATGTGGTGCACCACGGGCTATAGATGACAGAGGCAAACGAAGGCTACGGAAATGTGTTCGGGAGAATAGACGTGCAACTGTTGGGCAACTGACTGCCCAGATGAACCAAGGGGCTACCAAGAGTGTACCCTCAACAACGGTTCAGCGGACGTTGCTGCACATGGGTGTCCGCAGCAGACGCCTGGTTAATGCACCTATGCTGACTGCTGTTCATTGGCGACGAAGGCTGGAATTTGCACGCCAGTATCGAAACTGGACGTCCACAGAGTGGCGACAAGTGGTTTTTTTTCCGATGAATCACGTTTTATGCTCCGTCGGACAAATGGACGTTGGCGTATACGGTGTGAAACGTCTGAAAGCAAACACCCTGCAACAATTGCCGGAAAGATCCAAGCTGTAGGAGGGAGCATTATGGTTTGGGGAATGTTTACCTGGCATTCACTGTGCACTCATCATTGTGGAAGGCACGATGGATCAACACAAGTACGCATCTGTCCTTGCGGGCCATGTCCACCCCTACATGCGAATTACTTTTCCTCAGAATGATGACATCTACAAGCAGGACAATGGGAGGTGTCATACAGCTCGCAGTGTATGTGCGTGGTTCGAATAGCACCAGGATAAGTTTACCGCACTCCCTGGCCACAAACTCACTGGATTTAAACCCAATCGAGAATCTGGGGACCGCCTCGATCGGGTTGTTCAATAGAGGGTCGATGGATCCTCAATCGCTTAATCTAGGGCAGTTGGCCACGGCACTGAGTCGGCATGGCTCAACATCCCAGTGAACACCTTCAGAAACCTAATTGACTCTCTTCCTGCACATCTCGCAGCGGTCTTCTGCCAAAGGTGGTTATTCTGGCTTTTGACAGGTGGTCACATTAATGTGCCTGGACTGTGTATTTAAACAAGGAAAAATCCCATTAGGCAACTTAACTATCGATGCGAGACTCTTTGTGTGTATTGTCACAATAACTATCAAGTCTCCTCATTTCTAAAAATAGTGATTATGCCAATGCCACCGGTGGATTCGAATCTTAGACCACTTCTCCTTTTACGTTTTTAGGGAGCATCGATGGGAGAGGGGAGTATTTCGTTATGTACATCACCATTAAAGTCCGTTAGACCCTCCTAATGATGCCCCGTTAGTCCTAACCCCCTCTCCTCGATGGGAGATCTTTTAGGCTTAACCGCACATCATTTATATATAGTATAGGAGGAAAAATAGAAACCTCCCACTAAGCAGTTTGATTATTAAGGCCAGACGCTTCTACACGTGTTGTCACAATCGTCATCCAGTCTCCTTGGTTCTGAAAGCAGTGACTGTAGCTGACGCAGTCAATGGATTTGAACCTGAGTCCTCATGTATGTTAGATTTTGCTGAGCCTATTACAACTAGCCCATGGAAAGGGCGTATAATACTTTTTTCTACTTTTCTATTTCGTTGTGAACCAATCAATACCTTTATAAAGTCCTTTCCGAAACAAGTCTGTTTCGAAAACGGATAAAACACACGTCTAAAAAGTAATTACGAGTGAAATAAAATGGAACACAGCTAAATCCCTTCATCCAGGAAAACAACATGGAGGAAGGAAAATTGCCTCCAGAACAATATTTGCTCATACACCACGGCAGCGAAATCTGATTAAAGCCGAATTATAATGACCTGGAAAAAGTTTAGTTTTATAAATTTTTATTCTCGGAAGAAAATATTAAGTTAAGAGGGTTGAAACTAACCGAAAAGACATTTCACTGTGTAGCGAATTCGTCTGGAGCTTTCTGTTTCTTTTTTTTTTTTAAACTTAAACTATTTGTAAAATAAAACAAAGTATTTCACAGGCAGCGGAAAACACATTAATTATTACGTTACCAGTTTTATTTATTTACCAGTTTTATGTTTTTAAAATTACTTTTTGAATTTCAGATATATACATCTGAAATACGAAAAGTAATTTTAAAATGGCCTGACGGAAAATATTTTAAAGGGTTTTTTTAATGCATGAGACTAATAACTTAGAAATCGAAGTGAATATAGTTACATGTTGTATGTGAAATATTTTAAATAAAATCTAATGCTATAGTATAAATTATTTTGCTCATTAATCACTAAAATTGACAAAATTTCTTTCACAAAATTGGAATGAAATAGAATTAAAACTTTAATTCCAAAGGGATTTATTATCTATATTCTTCCTATTATTTAAGACAAATAAGATGAATATTTTTAACAATAATCAGACAGATATCAGATTATTAAAAATAGGGTATTTCATGGAATTTCTCCTTGTTATATGGAAAACATTCTAAATAAAATATAATGTTATATAAATTAATTTGTGTTTTGTTTTCTAAAATCGATAAATTTTCTTTCACGAAATTGGAACGAAATAGAATTCGAATTACATTCAATTTTTCTCTTAAATAATAAGAGGAATTTAGTGTCTATATTCTTCCTATTATTTACGACAAATAAGATGAACACTTTTAAACAACAGTCAGGCAGATCTCAGGTTATTAAAAATAGTGTATTTCATGGCATTTCTACTTGTTACATGGGAAATATTTTAAATAAAATGTAATGTTTGTATTAATTATGTATAATGATGAGTTATTATTATTAATGATGAATTATGTTTAATTAATGATGATGACTAATTATGTGTATGATGTATAAATTAATTTGAGCTTTACTTGCTAAAATTGACAAAACTTCTTTCACGAAATTGGAACAAAATAAAATTAAAACTTTATTCAATTTTCTCTAACATAATAATAAAAATTTACTATCTAGATTCTTTATATTAATTAAGACAAATAATATGAGCTTTTTAACAACAATCAGATAGTTCTCAGTTTATATGATAAAAATGATATATTTCATCAAAAATTAATAAAAATCTTATATTTCATTTCATCTAAAAAAATATGATATTTCATATAAAGTCGTATAATCTTTCATTAAACGACTTTGGTGTAAGAAAATTCCGATGTTTTGGATTAATAATATGGTAAACAAATCTCATTTTACAAAACAAATTGAAACACTATTCTTATTAGCTCAGGACAAAAAAAATTCCTGAAACGGGAAAAAAAGAGAAAATTGTATTACTTAAGATAAAAAGTACAAAAAGATTCCAGAATTAAATTAGCAACTAAATGATTAATTATTACAAAAAGCTGTGTAGAAAAACTTGTAACGGATTTTGGTGTGAGACGTACTAGGCGTAGAATTAACAGAGCGTGATAACTAAAGTTAATTAAAAATATTTCAAAGAAATCAGAGAATCAAATTAGCACTAAGGTATTAAATTGAAAACAATATTCAACATTAAACAAAACTGAGACTTATGGGCAGTTCCGAGGAACTATTACATTTGAAATGTGGCAAATTGGAAGTAGAAAATTGTTAAATTATGTTACATATATATTTGTATACACAGGGTGATTATAATGAAAGTACTCACTTTCAAAATGCTGTAAAAAAGAACCATTCGTCACAATGAGTTCAAATTTGAACTAAAAGAAGAGGAAAAAGGTACGGCATCAAAAAAAGTTCCAAAGTGTATTAATAGATGGCGCTGTAAGCGGCATAATGAAAGTGAATTCGACTGCCAGTGATATTTTGAATCGAAATTACAACGAATTAAAGTATGATGAGTTCCACATTGCCAACTGTAGTGTTCAATGTGCTTAATTTTTTCGGTTTTTTTGACGGAAAAAAGTACTTCAAGTCACTCAACAGTTGTGACACTGTTATTGGAAAGCCCATCCACCACGGCAAGGACATACCAAATTGGGTGGGAAATATCAGTGAAACTCTTTTTATACCATACCGTTTCCCTCTTCTTCAAGTATCTTCATTTCAAATTTGAACTCATTGTGGCGAGTGGTTATTCTCTTACATTATTTTAAAAGTGGGACTTCAATTATAATCATCCTGTATATTAGGCTGATACAAATTAATGTAATTGTTAATTTAACTGTTTTGACGAGAATTAGCATTTGACGAGAATTAGCAGTCAATTTTCGATAACGAAATGAAAAATCATCGGTTATTATACTATAGAATCTACTTTTGCGATTATCACTCTTTTGTATAAGAATTTTTTTTTTTTTGTTTTCTAATAATCCAGTTCACATGCGATAGTTTCAAGAATTGTCCATAAGGGTTTCTCTCAAATTTTGTAGCATTGTTTAATGTTGAATATTATTTTAATTTAATTCTTAGTGCTAATTAGATTCTCTGATTTTTTTTTTTTTTTTAATATTTTAATTTACTTTGGTTATTCCACCCTGTTAATTCTCCGCGTTGTGCATTTTCTATCAAAATTCTGTTTTAATAGTTAATCTACTTTTAATAGTCATTTTCAGCAGTGTTAGTCGACCTTGTCTATAGATGGCGTTAGAAGTAGCCATCGATTCAATGCTTCTGATGGGGAAAGTTTTATTATTTAGCAATTAATTTTGACAGTTATTTAACAATACCACAGCTTCGCGCTAGGTGGAGTTAGAAGTAGCAGAAATTTAAACGCTGGTTGTTTCGAATAAAAGGTTTTATATTAGCAGTTGATTTTAACGCCTTTTGATTATGAGATTATATAATATACACTGAATATTTTGCAAATATTGCTCTAATCGCTTAAAGATAGAATTTCCCAAGATATTATATAATATACATCAGATATAATATATAATACACATATATTTTTTTGTTCTAATCAATCAATTTCATTCATTTTTTTTTTATCAACAAAACTTGCCCAAAGTAATAAATGCTAGCTATAACCCACCAATGATGAAGCTTCATATGTAATATATTAAGAAATAACATATTGAACAAAAAAAATGTCTTCTGAAACACTGTTATTCTTAAACAAGAAAATATTTATATTTACCTTTTATATTTATACATAAATATTTATTTAATTTAATTAATAAACACTTTTATTATTTTTACAAATTTCTAACAAATCTCTTCTAAAAATAATAACTTAATATAAAGTTTTAAGAAAAGGAACTAAATCAAAAATGGGCTTATTTAATTATTATAGTATATTTAATTTATTTGAAATTTATTTTTCTGCAGATGAAAAACAATTAAAACCATTGTTATATGTAGAAAATATAACACAAAAATCTCTTGATAGATCTAAAAACTTCTCTTGATAGATCTTCCACTAAATTCTATGTTACAATCAAAATTAATTCTTCCATATTATTGTATAGTATCCATATACATAATTTAACTACACATAAAAACATTAAAGCGTGTTAAATTTTACGGATAAATATGAAAGTAATGTGAATTTTTTCAGATTTTAAGATATTTAACGATTTAAGATTACCTTTTCATTTAAATCAATTAATGCATTTTGATAAAAACAAAATAAAAGCAATTATAGATCTTTATTTTTTTTTTCTCTAAATATGATAAAAACTAAAAATCTTCATTTTATTTTCAAAACTGGGCAAACCATCTTAATGAAAACAGTTCATAATTCCATTAAATTCAAGAGTATATATTTTCTTTTAAATAACTTTCATGTTAGAAACTAATGTAGTTTTTAAAAAAAAAATCATGATAAATTATACTCAATAGCTTTTAACTATTCACTGAACTCGTTAAAACTGATAATATTTAATCGAAATTTTAAATTCCATTTTAGTAGTTATACATTTCGCTTTGTATGCCATAAGTACAATGTATTTTTCTAAAATAAAATACTCCTTCATATAAGGGAAATCTAAGATTGTTACTATAAACAAAGCTGGATAAAATTTCCTTATGAAAAACATTCTATTGAGAAATATATTTCAAAAATATGTTGACAACTTTCATTCCATTTGAAGAACCATGACCATTTACTACATTAGAAAACAATTATGCCCTGTATAACTGTAAAACTTTGACATGAAAAAACTTAACAATGGCATTTTTTTTCTTAACAAAGAAATTCCTTTGGGTGTAGCTACAATTTAAGGATGTCATTATATGTCACCGTTGCTTGGAACAAAGAAACAGTCTTTTCTAAAAGCGAAAAAAGTTTTCTCTAGGCCATTTGGACCCTCGCCTTCAATTATTTTTTTCTTCCTCTATTATGTTTCAAACGCTGCAATTCAGCTGCAATTACTGCATCATGATGGCAAGTAAAAAATATATCTCATTTAGAAAAAACGTTTAGATTTTATTTTCATAATTACTCAGAATTTTGAGCTTTGTTAGAAATTAAAATGTAATCTTTTTTAATATTAATTCTTTCGCTTCTTTCCAAATATGTTTGTCAAAAATATATGATGCTTTAGATCAGTGGTGGCCAACCCAAATGTTCTTGCGGGCCTTACTTGTCATATGCAATTTTTTCATCTATCTTCAGATTACATGAATCAAGCATATTTTAAACAACAATTTGGTTTGGTTTTTACACTGTATACATATTTTAATACGTAAAAATATTAATGGTGCGTGATGCGATTGAAAAACTCATTATTTGTGTCATATGCAAATGTTTCATCAACCTTCATATTAAGTGAATCAGCCATATTTCAAACAAGTGTTTGGACAGCTTTTGTTTTGTTTTTGCTAAATGACATTATAAAGGTATCCAAATAAAACCCAGCATGTTCAGCGAAATATCCATCATGCTTTGGTCCAGCGGATGGACATCTAAAAAAAGCATACAACAGAAAGTAGCAGTCATTCATTTTGTTTAGGGCGTAATGATGCGACTTGCACTCTGCATCGAAATGTGGCGATAGGCATACTGAAGATTTCAGTTGTAAATCATTCTGTCTCATTTCACAATTGTCACCTGTCTCTTTTATGCCTTTGCTAAAATACAGCATCGTGATTTTGAACTTTTTAATTTAATCATACAAAATGCTCTATAACAGTGAATATTAATTTAGTCTCCAACTAATAAACTTTTTTTATTATTGCGTTTTGTTTTCTCACCGAAATTTGAATCACCCTGTATTAATATTCTGTGATGACGCACCGCATGTGGTCTGCTGAGAAAAAAACCTACAGAAATTTAGAGTTCGTTTCGGCATTTATTTCTTATCTGGATATTGGCGAAGCTGCAATTTCTAGCATCCTCGTTACTTACTTTAAACTGTTAAATTTCTTATATTTGATGTATTTAGCATGTAGGATTCAAACAAGCGACTTACTGGCTATGAGGCAGAAAAATAAGCACAAAACAACTGTATTTCTTTAAAATGAATATTGCATAGGTTTAATTATTACTTTCAGCTTGAAGTAAATCGGTCTTTTCTCTACTGCAATAAGTTTATCTTGTGCATGACTATCGGAAAACTTGTCGGGTGACCACAAACCTCCCTTCCCTCATGCCGATAACAATTGAGCTCTGAAGAAACTCATAATAAGGTTAATTTTAAAGAATCCCAAAAAAGCAATCACTAAAATTCTTTTAAAAGAAATTGGAAAATAAAATGTAATAAATCATTAATTGAAAATATTATAATTCTTATAATTAAACATTGATCATATTTCTATCAATGCCTATTTGCTATATTAGAAATACTTTGATATAAAATCGTTTTCAAAAAAGAAATTAGGATGAGAATACAAAAGAAAATGTAATAAATCACTATAACGTCGTATATATACAAATACATTGATCAAGCTCAGATAATTAGCAACAACTGAGAACATTTCAGTGGGACTAATTCAAGAAAAGATTAATTGCCTCATACTGTGGCACAAAACTAAGATGTTCAAGACAATCTTATTAATCATATTATCATACTAATCTTCTTCAATCAGCCATCAGGGATCACTACAAAGACACTACCACACATGGTACCACACCGCACATGGTACTCAAGCCTCAAACCTGGGGCATCTAGATTCAATCACTCAGCCATCATGCCCCAATCATTACACTAATGCATAATTTTAATGAAAATAATTGTTCTGAAACAAAACTGAATTTGAAAAAGAAATGTTTTTAAACTGGTGTTTATCAAATCCAATTTATAATCAAAGCCAATGAAATGTCTAAAATGCATCTCAATTTTACTGCTCGAATTACATTAATTATGCAAAATATTTTATTTTTCTTTAATGCAGATATGAACGTGAGCATTTACGAGGGAGAATTTCACCGATCCCAATGGCAAAAACTCAAGTGGATATCTGGATTACGATAGAGAGGAGTCTTTCAGTATGTACTTCCTGGAGGAACTGGTGCCCGTTGCCCTGATCTACGGAATCACGCTGGTAGTTGGCCTCATTGGGAACCTGCTGATCATCTACACCGTAATCAGTTTCAGGAGAATGAGAACCATCAGCAACGTGTTTCTCGCATCTCTGGCAACGGCGGATCTACTGGTGGTTCTCATATGCGTGCCAGTCAAGGTAAATATTATGTATTAGTAATATTAATTTTTAGGCTTAGATGTGCATAAAGGTTTTTGAGATATATGTAGTATAATTTGAGAACGAGAGATTATTTTACTTTAATTGTTATATTATATTATTATTTAAATATATTAATTTTCAACGCATGTTTGATAAATTCTAGCTACATCTTATACCTTATCGATAAAAGAAATCATTAGAATGTAACGAAAGTTCTGTCTATTTTTCTGAATAAAATTAAGCCAGAAATTAACTCAAAATATATTTGATTCCTTCCAATGTCATGCTCCTTTCCAATGCCGTCATTTTCACTATCATATTCCCAATCCAGTTTTCGATTTTTTTTTTTCTTTTTTTATAAAATTCTTTTGTTTTTACATTGAAAAAAAATACATATAACAACATTTTAATCTCTTCGGTTAAAGTGCATCCAAATCCTACGAAAGGATTCTGCAAGTTTCCAAAATAAGTGGTTTCTGTTAGAAAAGGAATCTCCATACTTCTTATCTTAAGGGTCATACTGACTCCTAGACCGAGTTAGATGACCAGTTCTTGTTAGTTCATCATGCCAATAATATAAAGTAGTTCGAATTTGAGCCCTAATTTCGTTTCGGAGCTAGCCAGAGTTTGAGTATCTACAAGGAGAAAGATAGACTCCTTTCCATTCACAATTTCGGGTAATACACAGTCTAGTCACATTAATGTGACCACCACCTACTTTCGACGCCAACGTGAAATAACCCAATCACAAAAGGCAGGTGGCAGCACATTGAAGTGGAGTGTATATGAAGAATTCCACTTAATACCACTTAAATACCACTTAATACCACATTCCACACTCTACTTAAAGCCTGAATATACAAGAGTGTATATTCTGGCTTTTGGCAGGTGGTCACACTAATGAGACTGGACTGTGTATTTACTGGTAGGCATGAAGGACAAGTCGTTGACGTGGAGATGCCATCTTGCACTACAGTACCACAGCGCCATCTTCTGCAGAGTGGCTAAATTACACAAAAACGTTAATTCTGTTTAGTTAGTCTAAGCAGAAATAACGTATAATAGTGGTAGAAATTATAATAGAAATAACGTATAATACAATAGAAATAATGTATAAATAATGCCTTTTTATAGCGAGTAGCAGAGCTAGAACATGTTCTAGAAAAATTCTGCTGTGAGGGAGATTTCAGTACTTTCGAGTGTTTTCGAATATGTTCCCAGAATTCGTAGTATAAATTACGGGAGACAGCTCAGATAGTTGTACAATTTTAAATTTTGTTTTCGGAGCGACAATATTTGTAGATTTGTAGAAATATTGAACAGAAAAGAAACATGTATAGTGAGTGCAGAACATTTAATGAACAATGGGTTTATCACTATTTCGTGGTTGAGTCCAGTAATAAGGCAATAGGTATAATTTGCATTAAAACAATATTAGTTTCAAAAAAGAATGTATAAAACAAAAATAGATGAGGGACTAACTGAGACTAAATATTCACAAAATTATTAATTATTCCCATGTCCAGTTTGAAAAAGTAATAACTTCAAAACTATACATAATTTGGAAAATCTAAAAAAAAAAAAATCGTGTAGATGGTTTGGTTTGTCGCTCTTTGGTCATTTTCTGTACACTTTAGGCTAATTAAACTGGGACCTACAGTTTAACATGGATTCCGAACCAGCAAAAAACGACCATGCCACAGCGAGGATTCGAACCTGAAGCCTGTGGTACCAATGGCCAGAGCGCTAGCCAATTGGCCATCAGTCTGTAAATCGCGTAGGGGAACGTTGAAAGGTTCTAGTAGAAGAAAGAAAAGCACTCGCCACATAACAGGAAGCGGGAGGGTAGAGTTTAGCTTAGAAACGTGCTCAGTTTCCACTGTTATATCTCGATATCCATACATGTTATATGAGTGATCAAGAGTTTATTTTAAATGTCTTGTCAAAAGCTAATTAAATATAACAATAAATGCCACTGAAATAAAATTGTATACATGTAAAATTCAAAAATAAGTTAAATCTTCTAATGCCGGCCGATATACAACGAAGGTGGAAGCAAGACTGTAGGAAATGTATCACGGAAGGCAGAGAGACTCAAGACGAACCGAAATTCTCAGAAAGTCATTTAGATAGTATGAATACGGAGTCTGGAGTCGATGTTTAGCGGGCGTGACGAACGGCCTCATTGAGTTAATTGATATAAGTGATGTGGAGCATATTATAACTGTTTAAGGGTTTATGGGCTTTGATTTCAAAAGGGTCAGTGATTGCCATTCGATGTGTGTTGTAAGAGCTGCCTGGCGCAGTCAAACAAGTTGTTTGATAAGAATGAGTTCGGGTATCATTACAGTGTATGTGATCATCATTGGTTCCAATCAATTACCAGCGATGTATGGCTCTCCACCATGCACTGTTAGATCCCTCTCAAGTTTGCTGTGTTATATCTGGGATTGCAAACATAATGTAATCTATTTCAAGATACCCTATGCTCACTATACATACGTTAACATTGTAACATCATCAATAAATATTTACACCATTCATTCATTTCTTTGTTTCCTTATTTAATCCATTGCTCTTAACTCTCCCCCCCCATATATATGTTCAAAGATATGTGTTCACAAATTAATACAGCGACATAAACCAGAGAACTGTGCAACCTTCTTTTTATTCTTATTTTCTGTTCTGATAATATTTGCCATACTTTGAAGTTAAATAGTTATTTGCTATATCAAAATAACCAACATATTGTAATTTTTTATATAAAAAGTACTAATTTCTCGGCATTCGATGAATAGCTTTTAAAATATGCTTTACCATTGGAGGCAAAAATTCTCGGTTATGTTATGGATATCTGAAATAAAATGGGTGAAGAATATGGATTTTTAATGACGATTGATTGACTGGAACCAATGCCATTATAAAAAAGTAATTATAGTTTAATATTCTATTGGAAGCACGTGATCTGATAGTACTGTGCCTCCTTCTTTTTCAATTCCTATTAGTTCACACACTCCCTATATATATCTTGTTCAAATTTTCAATCGTTAGTAAAATACTTTTTATTCATCCACTCAAGTTCAAATACATCTTTTTGAACTTGTCGTGGATGACACTGGATGTTAAAACAGTTTTTTTTTAAATATTAATTTATTCATTAAATTTTAATTCATTTATTTTAGTTTTTTTCGGATTTAAGTTGCATGTGTCTAATAATAGAGGGCGGCAGACGTAAGAGGAAAATTTCAAATTTATTTGTAAAGGACTTTTCTGCAATATAGTGAAAAAAATTATTAATTGATTAAATTTTTTTTTTTTTTTTTAGTTTTATATGGGAGAAAATTTTTTTCTCTTATATAAGATATTTAGCAGGATATAAGGTTAGCAATAAAAATACCGTCAGTGGCGAAGCGTGTAGATCGCTGGAAAAAATTTCTTTTTCAGATTCTTTTTTTTCATTCTGGGTTCTAGTCTGAGTCAAGGAGGGAACAAAATGGAAAATGAAACTGCGAATAAATTAGGGAAAGAGATGGAAAGTGTGTGTGTGAGAGAGAGAATTTTTCTAATTTAAAAAAAAATGAAAAATAGAAAGCTAATAAATAGTAACAAACAAAAATAATAGTCCGACACCATATATTTAAAGGAAAATGGAAAATTGCAAGGAAATTGGCTTTCTATTTGGCCATTTATTATTGTGATTCTGTCATATGTATATACACATTTATATTAATTGTAATTATTGAATAAAAAGTAACTAAAATAAAATTTTTCTTTGTTGACCAAAGTAGGAATTGACTTATAATTTTTTTTTTATTATTATTTGTTTTCTGTTCTTTTAATATTTGGCATACTTGCCACTGAGGAATATGGTTTTTATCAAAATAATGATGTATTGACCTGATAAAGTTTTCGTTTTACGATAGAAAGGCGTTTCAAAACACGATCTTAACCAAATATTTGACGTCTGGGTTACACATTTATTTGGAACACATTTTAATAGCCTCGTATTACATTTATTTGACATCATGCAACGCTAAGATACAAGCGATAAATATATAAAAAATATAAATAGTCAACTGTAAAATATTATTTTTTAATATTTGATAATTTAATTTTAAGTAACATTTCAATAAGTAACAATTATAGACAAGATTGAAGAAATTGAATTTTCGAAATAAAAATTTACGAGTTACAATGATAAAGGGGGTCAATGTATAAAAGGGGTCACTGAAAATAAATGTCTCCGTTTAAATGTTGTTACATTTCCAATTCAATTGACTTAACTGTAAAATAATATCCAAGTTAAGTAAGAAATACAAATTATTATGCTATTTCAAATTCAATGACAATAACTGCTATAATTATTGTGTTATGCTTCCAATTGATATTTAAGCAACTATAACATAATTTATAATTAATAAAAAAAAAAACAAATTATTATGCTTTCCAAATTCACGACAATAAGTGTTCTAATTATTATATTATATTTCCAATTGAATTCCACCAACTATAAAATAATTTCTAATTAATAAAAATATTAATTATCGTGCTACTCCAAATTTCCGTCAATAAGTATTCAATTATAGCGTTATGCATCCAGTCCAACTGACCCGATTATAAAATAATTTTCAAGTTAATAATATAGAACAAATTATTATACTATTTAAAATTCAAAGAAAACTTTATTTTATTAAAAGTCTGAAAATTTTCCAAAATATTCAGAATCAAAAATCATTTTTGCAGTTTCACAAATCTTCACTATATTTTATCGACTGATATATTCAACCCTTATTTTCGATTTATTAAATGATATTGCGATCTTATCACGAGAGCAATATTTTCCAAAATGTCCATGAAACCGTTTTTACTGAAAGATGGAATAAATTCCGCTGGCTCAAGTTCCTTATCACACAGTTCCAGCTTTTTCATGATGAAAATTTGGAACGACTTCAAATCTGGAGTAAAAATCTTTTAAACCCTTCCGTACAAAAAAAGACAGAAAAGAGACAACATTTGATTTTATTTCAGAAGTTTCAGTTTCAAATAAAAATAAAACTTTTGTGAATTGAACTAGAAAAAAATTTATATTTTTTTCTGTTAGCAATAGGAATGGATCATTTGAACTCCTAACATTTAATACAAAACACCAGATGTTTTTCATTTTCTTTTATTCTTGAATACTTTTTTTAAAAAAAAAAAGGCTATTTAAAAGCAAGATTAAAAGTGCAAATCCTGAAAAGTTTTTTCTACGTTGTTGTTTTCAAATATGCTGTGTCAATTTTAGCCTAAGATATTCTAAATTAAAATGACAAATATGTAACAGATGCAGGTTTTCCACCATAATTTTAAGCAAATACCAGAGATGACATTTTTGACATTCGCACCCTCCTAAACTATTTTTCGAATGCAGCGGAAGTACTTTCCAGCCTACAAATTTTTTTTGCATATTCACACCGTAGAGTTGAAGTAGAAAGTTATTTATTATTTCAATTTAAAAATTCATTTCTGCTTTAGATAAACGATAGACTTTTGCATGATTTCTGTATTATACTCAAATGGAAAAAATATGCAATAAAATTATAAAAAAGGGGTAAAATATACAATAAAAGATAAAAATATATTAATATTATAAAAAGAGATAAAAAAAAATAGGATAAAATGATGAAAAGGCTAAAAAATATGCACTAAATATATAAAAATGTACTGTAATATTATAAAAAGAAATTAAAAAAATAGGATAAAATGATAAAAAAGGGGGTAAAAATATACAATAAAAGGATAAAAAATATATTAATATTATAAAGAGATAAAAAATATTTAATAAAATAATGAAAAAGGGTAAAAAATACAAAAAATTGATAAAAACATACTATATTATAAAAAGATTTAAAAAATATTGAATAAAAGGATAAATATATATTAAACAAATATACACTAAACGTATAAAAAGAATAAAAATATGATATTATTAAAACAGATAAAAATATAAAATAAAAGGATTATACAATACAATTATAAAAACATTTAAAATAAAAAAAAAAAAAATATAAATATATAGCGAAATGATAAAAAACAAGTAATATAAAAAAATTTAAAGTCAATTCCTACTTTTTTTTTCACTATATTGTAGAAAGTCCTTTATAAATAAGTTTATCTGGCGCCATGTATTGGTAGATATATGAACTTAAATCTAAAAAACTAAAATTAATTAATTAAATTTAGTTACTGGATTAATATTTGAAAAACTGTATTCACATCCAGTGTCATCCACTACAAGTTCAAAAAATTGTATTTGAACTCGAGTGGATGAATAAAAGTATTTTATGAACGATTGAAAATTTGAACAAGTTATATATAGGGAGAGTGTGAGCTAATAGAAGGAATTGAAAAAGGATAAAAATGCACAATAAAACTATAATTTTTTTTTAAAAAACAATATTTATTGCATTAAAGTCAATAAAACAAACTATTTCTAGATGTATTTAGTTCAAATATTATTTGAAAAGGATGTTCTTAATGATGAAATACTTGTGTCATACGCACTAATCCCAGGAAACAATTTTGATCGTTTTATATTGACCACCACTACGATAGGCCAGCATTGTAGGAGAAAGATGAAGTACAATAGTAGAATAATTTCCATTTTTTTAATGAAAATTCAGATCTAGGTGCTTCAATTATCTATATAAGATTCTATTATATTTTTCATCTAATTTATTCGTATTTCAAATCAGTTACTACAGTAAGAAAAATAATTGTCTAATGAACTGACTATAAATTTAATTCTATATTCTCAATTCGTCGTCACTTCACTAACTACAAATTAAGCTTTATTTATAGATTCATCAAATAAAATTATTATATATTCTATATTATTTACGTTTCACAAAAGAATTTCTGAGAATTTTTTTCCCCCAAAATTTATATTTGAATCGTTTGATAATTCAGAATATTGAACTTATTAAGTTCTATATATCATTAAGAACATCGATTCTACAGATAAGTTTATCTATAGGTTTGAAGTTTATCTATAGCGCAGTAAAACATAAATTTGTTATATATTTGATTTTTTTTTTTTCCTTTTTGGAATTAATTCCCATTTCTCAGTTCTCTTAAAAAATTTTGACTGGTATTCTTCTTTGTAAAGTATATCAACTTTTTAACATCAAATTCTTTTTAAATTGACAATAGATATTTTTTGATTAAAAAAACATCCAAATGAAACATTTATTTACATTTAAAACGTTTATTTATCAATACGAATACTCATTAAAAAAGGATATTTAAAAAACTGTTCTTAGATAGAAGTGTGTAGACTAAAAAAAGTTTAAAACATAGCAAGTATTCAATGATGATTTAAATTTAATTTAACTCTACTGAAATTATTCACATTTTATTTGAGGAAAATCATTAAATAAGACACACTTTAAAAATTCAAACTTTTCAAATATTCGCTTATTCAAATATTTTGTTTACAAACGAAACAGCATTATAATGCACTTTCAAAACATTAATTCTTAAGATATTCTAGATTCTTTCCTTGACATTAAATAAAATAAGCGTCTTTGATATATTTATTACAAAGAGGAATCACAGTCTGAATACTGAATCAACAAAAATAACTTTTTAAAAAATTACGCAGTTATTTAGTTGTGTAATCGCGCTTCTTCCTACACATTGGCAAGAGCATTTCCTGTGGCGTTCAGGTTCGGTCGGATTTGGTTTGTCGCTCTACGGTCTCTATACACACTTTAGGCTACGCTACGTTTGTCGCTACTCTCTCTCTCTCTCTCTCTCTCCCTCTAGGTACACGTTAGGCTAATTAGACCGGGACCTACCGTTTAATGTGGATTCCGAAACACGAACAAACATTCAGGCCACTACCAGGATTTTGACCCTGAAGCCTCTGGTACCAAAGGCCAGAGAGCTAGCCAATTGGCCATCAGGCCACGTGGCGTTCAGGTGTAATGGTCAGTTGACCACGCGACTCCTACCAGAGAGGAAGTACTGCGCAACCTGTGCTCCCACGGAGAAACTTTTTGTTTATATTCTTTCATCCGGTGAGAAATACATTTAGCGCATCAGTTGGCCTATAGACTCTCACCCGGAGAGGAAATATATTTCGCGGACCCTGTGCGTTTGCCGAGTTTCGGGTTTTTCAACATAGAAGTACATTCCATCCACGAATCAATAATTATATGTCTTTAAAAGTATTAAATATTGTACGTCTCTAATTGTATGTGTGTGGTGTTAATAAACCTGTGAGTTTTGAAACTTGTGCCCCAAGTATCTCAGCCCAACCACACCCAGTTACAATTTGGTTGCCCGTCTTGCACATTTACAATTGTTTTATTCAATTATTCTATTCATTTGTTTAATTTAGTTTATAACATCCCTTGTAATTTTCGAATCCCATTATATTATTTGAGATGTATTGAATTTGGAAGGCAAATACCACATTTAGAAAGGTTGATATCACTTTACAAATGAATCACAAATCTTTAACTTTCAATTCGCATTTAATTAGAGAATTCAGTGATTAGATTAACATAAAACTTGTACAAATTCAGTTAAAATGTTTCATTTGAATACTCTATGGGTAAATTTAAAACAGAATAGTTCTGTTGCAATCCAATAATATTTGACCTTCTTTTGACATCTACGAAAGTAAACACTATTTTCTCTGTCCCAGTTTAATATACATATTTTGCTAGAATTCGAATTCCCGATCATTTTGATAGGCAGTTTTCGAACTTACAAAAGGTATACTTGAAAGATTTTTTTTTCTTTATTTCCTCTTTTCTTGTTATTTTTCGGAAGAAAGAAAATGTCGAAGGTATGAGTTCGAATGTTATTTTCTCTTTTGTAGAGCCACTGTACGTGTTGGCATCTGCATTTTTAGTTTGCAAAACTGTCATTCCGTTTTCTTTTATGTGGAATAGAATTTCGAAGTTTCCATTTTAAAGTTATTGTGATGGTATTCTTTGAACTAGATAGGCTTCGTGTTCGCAGGTCTTAAAAAAAAGTTGCATCTGTTTTATGTTGCCCTCCATGTGAACGAATGCATTAAAAAACGACTTCCTGAATATGAAAACAAGATAACATATGTACTCAAACGTGCTTTATAGCAAATAAAAGTGTGAAATGTTTGAATTTAACATGCTTCATCAATATGAATGATAGGAAGAATAAAATAATTTTACTGAAAATACAGGGTGATTATAATTAAATTCCTTCTTTCAAACTGCTGTAAAAAAAAAGAAGCCCTCATCAAGATGAGTTCAAATTTGAACTGAAGATACTTGAAGAAGGGGGAAAAGGGAAGGCATTAGAAAAAAAAAGGTTCCGAACATTTATTGTAAACATTGAATCAAAGGACACTGTGCAATGATGTTGTGAGTAAACAATGTTTTTTTCCTGTGTCTCAATTTTTTTGTTAATGTTTCAATGCGTCACTTCTGACCCTACATTCCTATACAAAAAATGTATGTTTTAGTAAGCTGTACCACATTTCAAAGTGTGTTTCATGTCCTTGAATCACCCTGTACAACTTTCAAGAAATGCATTAACATATTTCTTTATTTTACAGTTTGGCCAATTGTTTTCTTATTCGTGGACCCTGGGGAATTTTGCTGCAAGTTCGTTCATTATGTCCAAAACGTATCAGCCATCTGTTCCGTGCTTACACTCACATCCATGAGTGTCGAAAGGCAAGTAAAAAATTATTAGTTTGATTTATAGCATATTTATTTGTTTTAATTTTAATTTTACTTATGTAACCTTGTTTCTTACACACTGGCAAGAACGCCCCTGGAGTTCAGTAAAAATAGTCAGTCGGCCTCAAAACTGTCACCCGAGTGGAAGTACAGCGCAACCTGTGTTTTTCTGCAGAGAAAAGTATTGTTTATAGTCTCTCATCCCGAAATAAATATATTTAGAGCATTAGTTGGCCTATTGACTCTCGCCCGAAGAGGAAAATATTTCTCGCAGCCTGCGCGTAGCCAAAATAATGGGTTTTCGGTTTAGAAGTGGAGTTCTTCCTATAAACTGTAACTATCTATCTTTTACTTTTAAATGTGTTATATATTTTATGTCTCTAATTGTATGTGTGTTGTATTTGTGCGTGTGTGAATAAAGCTGTGAGTTCTCCAAGTTCAATCCAAACCACACAGAGTTACAATCTGGTTGCCCAATCTGCACACTATGATATGACCCCCGATTGTGTGGTTCGTACCCATTCCAATACACTTAACTTTTTTTTTCTAAATTCTACTTGACACTTTTAAAGCCTATAATTTTGATATATTAAGCCTATTATGACTTAACACAGAAAAAAATTGTGAACATTTTAGTTGCATAATAATTTCTTGAATAATGCTCTTGAAATTAAATTAAAACATTGTTAACTTACCCTCGCTGATTGAAATGTAACTTTGGTTACAAAACTTTTATGCATTTCTAAATTTGGCACAATATCCTAACTTTAAACAACAATATCAATGCAAAAAAAAAGTTCCAAGTTCATTTTATGGATTTTTTCGAAAAAAAATCAAATTAATATATGAAGACTCTTTAATTTTTTTAATAAATTTTTAAAGAAAAATCCATTTTATAGTTCATCCTGTGTTGATGGAATTTAAATAAA
>BPLR01002172.1:0-70824 GCA_021605095.1 Caerostris extrusa
TGACTATTAGATAAATTTACCAAAATAATAAAAAATACTAACTTAAAATATTTGGCGGACTTTTACTATTAATATTAGGATCCTAAATTTTAATTTCCTGGATTGCAGAATTCTCGTGGGTTATCAGTAGAATTAAAAAAAATTTTCTGAAACGTGCTTAAGTTTATCTGAAACGTGAAGTTTTTAAGTTGAGGAATATGAATGTCTTGCTGCATTTCCGAGTTTATCATATACAATTTAGCTGCGATGATTTGTCTGAGAGGGATATATTGAAGATCTGCAATGATCTTTAATTTAGACGGCATAAAACCAGACTGGACATGCGTAGGTATTTATAGGTCGTAGAATAGCTGTATACAAAAGAAGTTTATTGTTCCTACTCATGCTGGAATGTCTATTAGTAAGAAGAAAGATTTTTGTAACATTCAATAGATACAAATTCAATATTTTTTTCTAAAATTCAATAAAATAAATTCCGTACATACGGAATTTATTTTAAGTATAGTCGAAATACTTTTTTCGTGTGAGGTGCTGGGCCTAAGTAAATACACGAGTAATTTGAACTATTTTTTCAAAGAATTATGGTATCTAAAATTTTATTGATTTTTTTATTACCTATTGAGAAGACTATCTCATTTTTATCAGTATTTAAATGTTTTAATTGCTGATTTGGCATGTTGCGAAGTAGATATAACAAGATAGTAGCTAGCGGCTGCACGTGCAGCCGCTAGCTACTATCTTGTTTCAGTACAAAGACGATGAAGAAATGCTTTGTGACAAAAAAAACGGTAAAGAAAATGTTTTAATTTGCCCATTAAATATGTAATTTAATCATTTTACTTATCAAATATAGTGGTTTATGTAACATGAATCAATACTGGTGCATTTCTCACTACCAAAACTGGTATTTTTTAATACACTCCTGTCCATAAATTAAGGATAATGAAGTTCAGGCAAAGAAAGAGACAGAAGCATAACAAATTTGACTTATTTGTAAAGTAACTATTTATTAAACAAAAGGTAAAGAGCAAAAAAAAATGCTATATGTTTGACATAATTAATAAAAATTGCGATTTTTACTCCCTGGAGCAAATTTCAAAAAAGAACCTATTTACAAAAAACGGTATAACATGGTTAGTATGATGGTTAATACGGAGTATGTCTCCCGGATGATGAAATACAGGCCTTACAACGCCTAGGCATGCTGAGTATCAAATTATCAATCTGATCTTGGGGAATATTACACCACTCATCAAGCAATGCCCTTCGAAGTTCCGGTTGACAGGTGGGAGAGGGTTGAAGGGCTGCAATTCATCGGCCAAGCATATCCCACACATGCTCTATTGGATTCAAGTCCGGTGAGTATGCTGGCCAATCCATACGGGTGATATCCTCCAATTGAAGACATTCGTCTACGGTGAGGACGGGCGTTGTCGTCCATTTACAGAAATTCAGCACCCATGGCGCCCCGAAACAAACGTACATGTTGTTCCAGAATGACATTCCGATAGGTGTGGCCTCATCATCGTTACACTCTGAACATGCAGGTCAGTTCTGGAACCAAGAATATTTCCTCCCCAAACGAGCCATCCTGCACCACCATAACGGTGTCGTTCAATGGTGTTCTCTTGGTCGTAACGGATACCTGGCGCTCTCCATATGAAAGTCCGGCGAGAATCAGACTGCAAACTAAACCTGGACTCGTCGGAAAACATCACACAAGACCACTGTTGCAGTGTCCACAATGCATGCTCTCTACTCCAGGTTAATCGCAGGCGACAGTGAGTTGCGGTAAGTGGAACACATCTGACAGGCCTACGAGCATGTAGACCAAAGTGCCCTAAGCGTCTGTACACGGTCTGCCTTGAAACTGTCGTACCGGTAGCTGAAGAGAGCTGACGAGACAGGTCTGATGCTGTGCTCCGTCTGTTTCTTTAGGCAGTAATTTCTAAATACCGGTCCTCATTCGGCGTTGTAACTCGGGGGCGTCCTGTGCTGTAACATCTACTCACATTACCATCCTCTTGGAATCGCTGCCAAAGCCTGGAAATGACACTCCTGGGCGATTCCAAGTTCCTCGGATACTTCCAGCTGGGTACGTCCACATTCCAGTCATCCGATAATTCTACCACGTAAAAAATCATCCAAATGCTTCCTTTGTGCCATAACTAAGCGGTTATTGCACTGAAAGGCCTTTAAAGCGCTCGTGAACAATTTTACTTCTTTGCCACCATTCCTTATATACCCCTCTCTTACACTCTCGTCATTGTGACGTACTATCCGCGCCATCTGGTGGTTTCCTGTAATTTGCATATTCTTCTTCAAGATGTGTGTGATAATTCTACAGGTGAAATTCTTATTTTAGAGTTCAATTTCTGTGTGATTCTGAATTATCCTTAATTTATGGACATGAGTGTAATTCCTATTCAATAAAACTATTGAAAATACGACAGCATCATTAACTTGCTAGAAATGCCCCCAATAGAGGTACAAAGAAGTTTTCAGCATTAATGCATGTTTGGATTATTCTACTATTAGCGTCTTCAGTCATTATCTGATTATATCTTTGATATTTGCTTGGAATTGCATCAATGGGTCTTGGTTAATTGTGCTAAAATCTCCCTCTCTAATATGCTGTTGTTCTAATGCAACTGGAAATACAGAGACAGCTTATCTTTATGTCATAAGCAACGGTTATACTTCTGTTACTCACTTATTACTACTGAAGGGCATGTGTAGCTTGAAGATATGCTACGGACGCGGAATAACACTAAACCTCACAAAGTTCTACATAATATTAGACCTTGACCTACGGTTTAAAGAGGATTCCATGACAACAACAATGAGAGGATTCCAAACATCCATAACACCTCCGGGACTCCAACCGAGGACCAAGAGCTAGAACGCTAGCTACTCGGTAATCAGGCCCCTTTCCTCTCTAATATTTTTTTGTTCTAATGCAGCTGGCACTAGACATAGACGTCTTGGATGCCTTAAGGCAAGGGCTGCACAGACGTTACTCACTTTTTGCATTACCAACGCTCTACGATCTTATTAAACCGGGCGCAATTAAAAGTGGATTCCGAACCACTACAAACACCATGCCCCCGCCAACGCTCGAACCCGAACCTATTAGGACCAGAGGGACTCGGTTTAAAGGCCATTCATTTCGAACCTTAATCAAAACATCCATGGCAACGCATAGAAAAGTTAAATGGTTTCGAACCCGAAATATATTTTATTCGAGCGAACCAGAAAATAAAAAATATTGATAATCAAATCGGCCATTCAGGCCCATCCTCAAAATAATATAAATTTCATACAAAAACTACCAAAATTTAAAAGTGTACATAAAACAATAATATTTTTTAGGTTTTTGGTTTTAAATAGTTTAGACAGGTAGATTATTTACCAAACAAATTTACATACATAAAAGGGCAAATAATTAGGAAATAGTAAAATTCATTATTTTATTGGAACTCCAGGATTCTTATTGATTATTTTGCAGCCCTAATATAATTGCTTTGAATATCAGCTTAGAAAGATTGTTATAAATGGATTTTATCATTTTCAATTAAATAAGAAAAAAATCTGAATAAAAACTATCCTAATGTCTCAAGTTGGAACAAAACACACATTAAAAAAAAAAAAAAAGTTAAAATCGGAACTGAAAGTTCAGAACAAACATATATATAATAGATATTTCCTTATGAATAAAATAACTCGTGCATTAAAAATCTGTAGTCGTCAAAAAAATCTTTCTTTCTTTTATTTTGTCAATATAAATTATTATTTTTAATTTAATTTTAATATTTTCCCATTTCACCAATTAGTGCAACTTAATGAAATGGTTAAATAAAACTTTCAAAAATTATGATTATTCAGTTTTATGCACCGTATAATTTGCCTCATCTGACGATTTTTCCAAGATAATAGCCAGCGGCTGCCATCATGCTAAATCATCAGCATCATCAATGCTCAAGAAAGTAATCGCCACCACAAAGAACAATTTTCTTTTTCGACTTCGCTGCTTTCTCATGCACTACATTTATCTCCTCATCTGATGTTTTTCCCTGATAGAGGCTTGGCGGCTATCTTGTTGCCAAGGAGCTTCGTTAAATACAAATTGGTTGTATGATTATTCTTTAATTCATTTATATTCATTTGTCACCCATTAGTTGCTTCAAGTGATGATGGCAGAGGAAGCGATCCCTGTCAAGGCAAGTATGGCATCATCTCCAATCCAGGTGACTGTTCCACGTTCTTCAAGTGTGAGAATGGCACCTTCAACTTGGTGCACTGTTCGGATGGGCTGCTCTTCAACAAACTCAAGTTAACCTGTGACTATGAAGAATCTGTGGACTGTGATGCAGGTATGCGCTATTTATTTACACTTTCTAATACGAACGGTAGTGGGTGATGATTTAAATTTTCATTCACAGAATCAATCACATCAAATGTGAAATCATCATAATTATTAAAAGATGTTAATGCCAGAAAAAGTACTCGTATTTTGATTTATCATAACTAATTTTTTTCATTTCTTTACGAAGTTTTGCCTATTCAGATTAAATGGCTACTGATTCCTTCTGTTATGTTTTGGTGAAAGAAAATTTATTAATTGAAAGACTGAAGAGTACCAAAATAGAAACTGGGGTAAAAAGAAGAATCGCTGGAGTACCAAAATTATTCAAGACATTTTCAGAGTTAGATCAATCTCCTGAACATTCCCGCATCTAATATAAGTTTCAATCAGATGATGACATCCATATGAAGCACTCGGGAAGATCACTGATATCCACCAGCTCTAAAGACAGAGGATATCTTTAACTATTGAATGATCTCCATAGAGATGATCCGTATGTTGGATATTGTGAATTGTTACTCTATTACCTCATAAAAAGGGTTTTCTAACTTTTATTTAATTATTTTTGATTTATGATAACTCATTTATATTTTTTTATTTCTTAAAGAAGTTTTTCTCATTAAGATTAAATTCCTACTAAAGCATTCCGCTATGTTTTGGTGAATGATAATTTATTATAAATGAAAGACTTAAGAAATTATGGAAGTACCAAAACAATTCAAGATATTATAGTGTATTATACAGCATTTTTGGCCCCATTAAAATTTAGTTTACATAATCAGCATTAATTAAATTTTGCTGTCTAAAAACATGGAGTGAATTTGTTTTTAAACACAAGATACAAATTTCAGTAACCAAAATGGTTTAAAATGAATCCTTTAAAACTTTTATTTGACTTTTAATATTGTAATGATTTTAAAATAATTTATTATACAATTAATATTAACTAAAATGTATTTATATCCCTAAATATTAAATAAAATATTTATATAATATTTATTTATTAACAAAATTTTTTAATCAAATATTGAAACATAAATAATATTTTTTATAAATATTTTGTTAAATAATTTAAAAAACATCTAATATTTAATAAAATACTTTGGACACAATTGGTATATTTGCTGTCAACAAACCTTGACCTTTTCTATCAATTCGATAATCTTTGGATTTCTTACTGGCATATGACATTTATACCTGCATACAGATTATACACATAGACCGTTCCTTTTTTTTTGTTGGATGCAATAATAAATTAAAAAAGGAGTATAATAAAATGTAAGAAGTTTTCAAAGATTGGTCACAGTGACGACATATTAATAATATAATCAAAACCTTACAGCAACTTGTAATTAAATTATTAGCTCAGTTGAGGAGTGTTATTCTAGTGTTAATCGATCAATTAAATAGATTTTTTGAAATAGTTCAAAGCCCTTTGTACAGATCATAAATTTTAATTCTAAAAAAACAATGAAGTTGCTGATAAAATCAGTGACATGGGACAACTTTTGTAAAAAAAAACTATCATAGATTTCTTTTTTGAAAAAAAATTTATATATTTTTTATTAATTGTTTAATTAAACATAAATAAGTGAATATATTTTCTGATATTTACTTATATATTTTATTATTGGAATGGAAAATATTTGATAGATTTTTATTTCTCCAATCAACAAAACAAAATGGATCTAAATACTCCATATTTGTGACAAAGATTTTTTTATGTTTTCTCGCTGTCATGTTATTTTGTCAATGACATTGGTTTTGTCCTAATTTTTTAAAAAATAGTATTGTGATATCTTCTTCATGAAAAGTCTCCCAAAATTTCTATGATTTTAGGTTCAAATGAAATTTTTATAACTACAATTGTTGGTTTAAAATACAAAAACAAAAAATAGAATTTCCTATTCAGTGCATGATTATTACTTCTGTATTATTACTTTAACTACTACTATTTTTTATACGTATTGACAAGTTTAGAAATGGTTATAGACAAAATATAACAAACGAACTCTAAAACATTATGACCATATCCCTTTCACTGGTAACTCTGACGCTTGATCCCTCCCAATGTATGACATTGCTCTATTTGAAAATAGAAAGATACCTAGAACTGTCCTCAGTATCCTCAATTAGTGTCCTTCTTTCACTAATCTTCTCTTTCTGAAATACCACAGAGCAAACTCCACTTGTTGGCAGCTAAATCATCCTTTTCTATGTATTCATTATAATTTCCAATTTTTCTCTATTGCATATAATCGTATATGCTTTTATTCTCCTTCTTATGTTAAATTTTTGTATTGATATTTAAAAAAAAATACAGCATAACAATTAACTAGGCATAAACCAAGAGAAATATTTCAGTAATCCCGGACTGTAAACTTTTGGCTGCTTCGTAACCTAGATCTTCGTTTCATCCTTCAATTGTTTTATAGCTACAAGTAGTTACTACGTAAATAGTGACTTAATAATTATAAACTGTGTAATTGAAACAATCTCTGAATATTTTGCTTGTTAGTGCTAAAGACATTTCTATTCTACAAGATTATTCCGGTTTTTTTTTCTCGTACTGCACTGGAGAACTTAAGTTGCATAGAGACCAGATATTCATTATGTAGATATCTTTTTATAATAACAAACAACAATATAGCAAACAATCTCCAAAATTTTTAGGATCCTATTTCTTTCACTCTTCTGAGATTCTTCATAATTTATGTCATTATTCTATTTGAAAACAGAAAGCGACTTAGAACTGTACTCAATATACTCAATTAGTGTTCTCTCACTAATCTTCTCTTTTGAAATTCTAGACACCAAGCTCCATTCGCTGCCGACTCAATCATCTTCTGGTCTCTTTTTTTTTTTTTGCAATGTATTAATTAAAATTTCCTATTTTTGCCATTTTGCATATGTTCGTATATACTCCTATTCTCCTTCTTATTTTAGATCTTTATATTAATATTTAAAAAAATGTGGTACAGCAATTCGATGGGCATAGACCAAAGTCAATGCTTTCAATAATCCTGGGCAGTAAGCGTGTGGCTGCTTCGTAGCCAAGAGCTTCGTTCATCCTACAATTGATCATATAACAAATAAAATTAATTTTTAAAAACAAAAATTCATTACCTCATTTGGCTTTTTAAGGAGGAATACCACTGAACTATTGAAAATTTAATTGATTTGTGTTATGAAATAAATTGATGTTGTCCACTATAAATAGGTAAATAATAAAGCATTGTATGTAAACCATTTCTTCGCGAAACTGGTTACCAATTCCTTCAAGATTTTCGATTTTAATTTAAACATGTGTTTTTATCTTTTAAAAGAGCCTTATAATTCAACCGCATTGAATAGAACAGCAGTACCATCATATGAAAAAACTTGTGATACTGACACGTGCACCTGCGTCTATCCTGCTGACAGCTGTTCGGAATATTATCGGTGTGAAAATGGCATCGCCTACAAAGAAAAATGTCCCGATGGCTTGCTTATGAATCCAGAAAAACTCATGTGTGATTATGCCAAAAATGTCGAATGCGGTAAGTTATTTTTTCATACTTTTTTCTATATAAATTAAAATCTAAATCAAGATGCATGTCCTCTAATTTCAACAAGCATACAATACGAAAATAGATTTTGCTAAATTCTGGTATACTGGTTTTTAAACTATTATAACATTATAAAGAAGATATCATTTAATTATCACTATTCTCTACATATTGTATCAATCTTCCTTTCTTGTATCCTTGTACAATCTAACTTAGCCCAGAAAGAAACACATATGGAATTGCTACATTGAATAACTAATGTAGTCCTTCTTTATAAAAAAACAAGTTAAAGGAGAAATGGTATGATTTGAAAAGTAGATCCTGTCCTAGCAATAGATTTTCATAATTGTAATGTAATGAATTTATTCGAAATCGATTAATTGTTCGGTATACAGATTTCAGTATATTACTTATCTGCAGCGTAGATAATTATATATTACTTCTTTCCAGTGTAGATATATATATATATATATATATATATATATATTATTTATCTCCAATGTAGATAGTTATAGTGCCTATCATCAGTGTAAACTTTCTACTTGACTTGACTCATTGTACAAGAGACTTCCAGGTTCTGCAAAAATAAATATATGGGAAAAATCTTAATAAAACTTCAATACAGATAAACTTTACAATGAAGGCTTCGTTGAATGTTATTTTCTACAAATATTTTCTTAGTATAGGAAATTGGTATTTTTAGCTTAAATGTATTGATATGTATAAATAAAGTATATGTATAAAGTGGGATAATTAATTTAATGTGTTTGAAATAATTATTAATTACTTTAAAGCCCTTAATATAAAACAAAAAAATACTTACATAAAATATTTAAATACATTTAAATATTTTTTGAGTAATTAATTATTTATAGAAATTGTTTAACAAATAATTCTTAAAAATCTAAAATTATCTAAATAAAATCTGAGTTTTTACAAATAAATGTAAAGGGATGATACCAGTAACTCAAACAGTCATTTTATTTATTTTTTAATTTCAATTTTATTTATTTTATTTATTTTTTAATTGAAGATTCTTCAACTGCTGTCATGACAGTAACAAATCAGTCTAGCATATCGAACATAACCAAATATGGTTCAACTACAACTTCTTTGAAATCAACAGTCGGCTCAACAAGTGTTGAAACACAAAATCCACAATAATTCCTCTTGGTAATCTTACTTCAGAAACCGTCATTTCTAATACTCCAAATGTGTCCGAAATATGGGACAATGCCACATCAAATACAGATTCTGGAAACTACAAAACAAGTAGCATATTCCAAGAATATTCGAGCTCAACTGAATCTACCACTCTTGCAAAAACAAATTCTGTACCAAAATTATCAACCACAATGACGAAATATACAACAACGAGCAACGCAGCAACGACTAAATCAAATTTTGAAAAAGTCACCTCGAATACAGAAATAAGGGAAACAACCGATACAGACGTAACTGAAAGAGCTGCTGAAAACACTTCAACACAACCTACTGCATATTCAAAATTTACCACAAAGATAAACACGGCTGAGGAAGAAAACAACGCAGAACCTACAATTTTATTGTTCACCACTGAACAAGCCACCAAAAATATTGACTCAACAAATGCAGAACCTAGCTCTGCAGATAAGTCTCTGAATGATGAGTCATCCACATACATAGAGTCTCTTACTTCTGATTCTGCCATTAATCTCCAGTCTAGCATTTTAGAAGAAGCTGCTGAAATCATTTACTCCAATACCTCTGGAGAATCGGTCACAACGGCCCAATTCAGTGCCTTTGAAGTACCTACCACAACCGTAAAGTCTAGTACCTCTGCAGAACCCGTCACATTACAGTCCAACACCTCTGGAAAACCAATCACAACTGACCACTCCAGCACTGCTGGAAACCCAATCACAGCCATCCAGTCGAGTGCCTTTATAGAGCCGATCACAACTGTACAGTCCCACACCTATGGAGAACCCGTCACAATCGCCCAGTCAAGTACCGCTAAACAATCCGTTCCAACCATCCAGTCCAACAACTCTGAAGAACTGACCATATTTAAACAATTCCGCAAATTTGGAGAACCGGACGTTATTGTCCAGTCCAGATTCTCTGGAGAACCGACCAGTACTGTCCAAACCAGTACCTATGGAAAATCATTCACAGAAGTTGAATCCACTACAGAACAATTTGTGGTAGAACAACCTACTACAACCGTCGAGTCCCGCAGCGCTAAACAATCAATTACAACCGTCAAGTCCAGCAACCCTAAAGAACCTACAACGACCGTCGAGTCCAGCAGCTCTAAAGAACCAATCAGAACCGTTGAGTCCAACAGCCCTAAAGAATCAATTACAACCGTCGCGTCCAGCAGCGCTAAAGAAAATACCACAACAATCCAGTCCAGCTCCTCTGGAGAACCAGACACAAGTTTTGAATCCACTACAGAACGATTTCGGATGACTAGATATACAACTGAAACTAACAATAACAGCAGTAGCCTCAGCGACCATTTGTCCCAAAACACCATTAATTCTTTAGCTGCTAATACTTTGAATTACACTATGGAGTATGAAACTAGCCCAACCGAGTTCATTACTAAAGAGGACATTGCAGATTCTGAACAATCCGAAGCAGAAGAAGATATCACTGAAACAGAATCAATCTCCACCAGACAGTTTGCTATTGGAGGATCAAACACAAATTCTACTGAAGATATCGTTTCAACTCAGGTAAAAATATCAATTAATTATTTATTAATTGGCAATTAATTAATTTAATAAAAGTTATTTATTTCTAAAATATGTATGTATGAAATTGTAGACTCTGCCGGACAGAAATTTTCTAAACCATGGATAATGCCAAAGATTAAATTAACTTTTCTCTAAGGTTTCCATACTTTTATAAAGTTAATAAGGACTACCTTATTAATATTTTACATTTAATTCTTAATTAAAAGCTATTACATGTTGCAGTTATACATAAAGTTCCCAAAAGAATGTCTGTAATTACGAAATTTTAAAATTCCTTTTCTTAGTAATTTGCTTAGTTAATGTATTAAATTATCCCTATCATAATTGTGAAGAAATGAATAAATCCTAGGCTTTTTTATGTGTATTAATATGAGCCATTTTGAATTTCGTCTTCCCATTAACTGCTCCATATGCATGTCCTTCAAAAGTAAATGTCTTTTAGGAATATACTGAAGTTATACTACCAAATATGTCACTCCTTCAGCTATCCTTGCATTAATTGCAATCAAAATGTATAAATTGCTAGCAGCGTTATCATTCAAACTCAATATCTTGACAATAGGACTGGAAATAATGTATTCTAGAAATTATTTTATCAATGTAAATTAACATAGCAGTCTGAATCTCACTAATTCTTATCTAACCGCATATCTTATGTTGAAATAACGTATCTTATCTTCAAATAATACAATAGTATGCATTGCTGTTATCTGCACCATCAAAATCCACCTCCGTTTATTCTCCCATTCTTTCAACCAATAACTACAATCAAAATTAAATCCATCAAATTTAATAATAAATTAATAGGCATATACTAGTTATAATACTACATGCTACTACTATACTATACTATACTATAATACTACACGCTAGGTATAATACTACATATAAATAAAATGAATTCAAAAGAATAAATTTAAACAAAATTTTTAGAAAACCATATTCAACATCAAAACAATTAGAATCAATGTCAATAGGTATCCATCCACAATTCAACCTTCCACTCCTCACCGAAGTGCTCTACAGCTTAGCAGGAAGAGCATGGTATACAAACTAATTAGTGTAATTTCCAAATTCGAACTATAAGCGGTCTCGTATTTTTTATACAACTACTCATTATATAACTTCAACTATGTTGGAGTACTGCCCAAGCCTGTTTTTCTTGGATGACTGTTGTTGCATCAGCTGTAAATTTAACTACATGTGCACCTCAGATCAGATTCTTAGTCATTTGCAATTTCTACTTATATCGCAGTAATCTTCTTTGTGGAAAATTACTGACATAGTGCCAGATATCCCCAATCTCCTCACATTAGCATAGACCTAAATAGACTTGCGTACTACTAGTATATAAGCTTAAATCTCCAGTAGTATGCTGGAAATCTACTATGCCCAGACATACAACATTGGAATAACCGAATTTTTTATATTATTTTTCATTATTATTGCTATTATTTGTTGCAATTTCTTAACTAAAGAAATTTAGATATACTTAGTTTCATGATAGAAATGACAAAAAAACTTCATACTTAAATTTTAAAACTTTGCGATTTATATATAAATAATAATTATACCTGATAGGGAAAAATGTTTGTATATTTGATAGGGAAATATGCATTTTGAATTAAGCACATCGATGCTTAAAGTGAAATGTTAGCAATTATTTTGACAAAAATTATATTTCGAAATGCATTTTCTGAAAAGATTAATTTAAAATATCCTTGAAAAGTAGTAAGAAATCTATAAGAAGATTGAAGTAATATTATTGCTATAAAGTTACATTTATTATTGCTATAAATTCAATTACTTTAGAGTTCAATATAAACTACTATTAACAAGATATATATTATGTAAAAGATATTAAATGCGAAATATTACAATTAATATAATTAAAAACCCTAAATAACAGTGCAATGCATTTATTTTCTAAATTTTTTAATATCATAATATTTTCGCTCCCAAGAAACATAAATTTCACATTGATTTTTAAAATATAAGAAAAGGTGTTTTTAGATACATAAATAAAGTTTAATGCAAAATAAAGAATTTCATTTTTTAATCATTGAAAATAGTTCGTTAACTAAATTTATAATATTCATATAGTGTATGTGAAATAAAAATTGCGTTTGCTGTTTGTTCAATGTATGGGCAATAGAATTTTTAAAAAAAAATTAAAACTTCTAGGGTATGTTAACCACAACTCAAAACTCAGCAATAAAATCAACTTTGGAGGAACTTTGGACAACCATTCATTCTATAGTAGATGAACTATGGATTACTGATTTATCTACTTCTGCTAAGCTTTGGAGTACAGTACAGTCTACTACAGTGGAACAAACGACAAATGGTCAGCCTACTACTGCGGAAAAACCACACAGAAACATTCAGTTTACTACAACAGATGAAACTATGAAAGCAGTTCTGAATACTTTTTCAAAAGAACCTCCAATATCCATTCTGCCTATTTTTGCAGAAAAACCTCTAACAACATTTAGGCCCACGTCTTCAGAAGAGCCTTTAACAACTGTTCAGTCTCCTTCTTCAAGAGAGCCTTCGACAAACAATCAATCTACATTATCAGGTGAACACTCAATTAAAAGCTCAAACAACTTCATCAGAACATTCTACAACCCTCACAACTACTTCTACAGGAAAACCTTCAACAATTGTTCAGTTAATTACCTCCGAAGAATCATCTACAACCTTTCAGTATTCCATAGAAACTATGAAATCTACTTCAAGCCAGCCCTCAAGAATACCCATTAAATCTCTCACTGGGGAAACTTCCACCATCGTAGAGCCTACCGGAGGGGAAACTTCTACAACGTTGAACTCAACCGCAGAGAATCCTTTAACCACCCTGAACTCTACTACAGCACAAACCACCCCCACTTTACAATACATTGGAGGAGAATACTCCCCTTTCGAACAATCTACAAAAGAAGAACCACCGACCACCGTGCAATCTCACGTAGGTGAAATCTCCACAAATCTGAAGTTTAACACTGCGGAAATCTCTACAATTCTAAAGTCAAGCACTGCAAAGCCGAGCACAATAGTGCAATCATTGTCACACAGCCGAGAACAACAAAGCAGCCAACATACGTAAAGCCAAACATAACAGTACAATCAAATTCCGCAGTATCTAGCACAATAGGGTCGAAAACTTTCTCAGAGCCGAGTAGCAGCATCGAATACGACAATTCTGAGCATCAAAAGACATACAATTATAGCACTCAACAACAAGACATTAGCAGAACAGAATCTACAGTAACTGAACAAACTGAAATGAGCAATGACGTCACATTGCGAACAAAATTTAGCACAACTACACAGTCATCGGTTGTCGATACTACCATGCAATCTACTAGTGGCGATCCCTCCCCCATACTAAGATTTACCACTATGGATCATTACACCACCCTGCTGTCTGCTGCTGGAGAATTTTCTACCACCCAGACGTCTACAGCTGGAGAACTATTCACTACAATGCAATCTGCTGCCGGAGAGCCCTCCACCACCCAGGCGTCTACAGCTGGAGAACAATTCATTATAATGCAGTCTGCTGCCGGAGAGTCCTCCACCACCCAGACATCTACAGCTGGAGAACATTCACTACAAGGCAATCTGTTGCAAGAGAGCCCTCTACCATCCAGACGTCAACAGCTGGAGAACATTCACTACAATGCAGCCTGCTGCTGGAGAGTACTTCACCACCCAGACATCTACAGCTGGAGAACTATTCACTACAATGCAGCCTGCTGGAGTGCCCTTAACCACCCAGACATCTACAGCTGGAGAACAATTCACTACAATGCAGCCTGCTACCGGAGTGCCCTTCACCACCCAGACATCTACAGCTGGAGAACAATTCACTACAATGCAATCTGCTGCCGGAGAGCCCTCCACCACCCAGGCGTCTACAGCTGGAGAACAATTCACTATAATGCAGTCTGTTGCCGGAGAGTCCTCCACCACCCAGACATCTACAGCTGGAGAACAATTCACTACAAGGCAATATGTTGCAAGAAGCCCTCTACCACCCAGACGTCAACAGCTGGAGAACAATTCACTACAATGCAGCCTGCTGCTGGAGAGCACTTCACCACCCAGACATCTACACCTGAAGAACAATTCACTACAATGCAGTCTGTTGCCGGAGAGCTCTCCACCACCCAGAAGTCTACAGCTGGAGAACAATTCAGTATAGTGCAGTCTTCTGTCGGAGAGCCCTCCACCGCGCAGACGTCTACAGCTGGAGATCAATTCACTACAATGCAGCCTGCTGCCGGAGTGCCCTTCACCACCCAGACCTCTGCAGCTGGAGAACAATTCACTACAATGCAGTCTGTTGTCGGAGAGCTCTCCACCACCCAGAAGTCTACAGCTGGAGAACAATTCAGTACAGTGCAGTCTTCTGTCGGAGAGTCCTCCACCACGCAGACGTCTACACCTGGAGAAAATTCACTACAATGCTATCTGTTGCCGGAGAGCCTCCACCACCCGAACGTCTACAGCTGGAGAACAATTCACTACAAAACAATCTCTTGACGGAGAGCCCTCCACCACGCAGACGTCTACAGCTGGAGAACAATTCACTACAATGCTGTCTGTTGCCGGAGAGCCCTCCACCACCCGAACGTCTACAGCTGGAGAACAATTCACTACAAAGGAATCTCTTGACGGAGAGCCCTCCACCACGCAGACGTCTACAGCTGGAGAACAATTCACTACAATGCTGTCTGTTGCCGGAGAGCCCTCCACCACCCGAACGTCTACAGCTGGAGAACAATTCACTACAAAGCAATCTCTTGACGGAGAGCCCTCCACCACGCAGACGTCTACAGCTGGAGAACAATTCACTACAATGCAGTCTGTTGCCGGAGAGCCCTCCACCACCCGAACGTCTACAGCTGGAGAACAATTCACTACAAAGCAATCTCTTGACGGAGAGCCCTCCACCACGCAGACGTCACAGCTGGAGAACAATTCACTACAATGCTTTCTGTTGCCGGAGAGCCCTCCACCACCCGAACGTCTACAGCTGGAGAACAATTCACTACAAAGCAATCTCTTGACGGAGAGCCCTCCACCACGCAGACGTCTACAGCTGGAGAACAATTCACTACAATGCTGTCTGTTGCCGGAGAGCCCTCCACCATCCGAACGTCTACAGCTGGAGAACAATTCACTACAAAGCAATCTCTTGACGGAGAGCCCTCCACCACGCAGACGTCTACAGCTGGAGAACAATTCACTACAATGCTGTCTGTTGTCGGAGAGCCCTCCACCACCCAGACGTCTACAGCTGGAGGGAAGCATCCGTAACCATTTCTGAATCCACAGCATCTAACCCCAAAATCATTTCATTTTTATCTACAACCGGGGAACCCTCTAGCATTGTTTCTCAATACACTGCTGGAGAATACACGACCTACTACTTATTCTATTGTAGGAAAATCCCCTCAATCAACTGAATCAACTAGAAGACAGACAGCTGATGGATTAACTTTGACAATTGGAGACTACTTCAAAATGGAAGATTGAAGAGCCCACTTATGATTCGGTTGGTGCAGATTTCAGTACAAATGATGATAATAGTAATTATGAATTGAAGACAACTGAAAATATTGCTGTTATAGATTTTACAAGAACTGATCGGACTAATTCGGAAACTAGTAGTACTATAGGAACATCCGAAATATATTCTGCCACATTTGATCCGTCTAAATCTAAAAACACTTCTACCATCATGCCATCTACTAAGTTAATACGCAGCACAACTGAGCATTACTCTTCTATCGTATTTAATATGGATTTTAATAAAGATAAAGAGCTCACTGAAACACATTCAACACCTGAATGGAATACTAAAGACTATTTTATTAGTGAATCAACTGCCAGTAGTACAAACTCGGATTCCATTAGTAATGAAGTTAGTGACTTGCTGACAAATTCTAGTGAAACAGATGCTACAATGACTGTTTTCCGACTGAACATAAATCTAGCAATGTTACATTACATTTTTCGTCAAATGATTCTCCTAGCACTCTAATTCCAACATTACATAATGAATCTATCATCAGTATCAAATCTACCGAAACTTCTAGTCAGAGTACTTTCACTACAGAATCTAATGATATTACAAGTTCAGAGACTGCAGTGCCTCATGAGGTTACAACTTCCATGGCTACAGTTAAACCTTCTTCTCGTTTGACTATTTTAACTGACCTGACAACAGAAGAATTATTCAACGGAAAAACTAAAAGAACTACGAAAATTCCGATAACTTCAACATCATCAACTGTGATTCCTTCAACTAATGTAACAACAGATTCTGAGTTTTCTTTGCAATCATTTGATTCTCAATCGACAGAATTCTCAACAAGGCAGTCAACTGCTTCCGAGCCAAGCACAACTGTGCAGTCAACTTTCGAAGATCAAGGGAAAACTGTACAGGCAACTTCTAGAGAGCCGAGTACAAGAAGGCAGTCACCTTCAGGAGAGCCGACCACAATTGTGAAGACGTCTTTTCGAGAATCATACAGCAGGATCAAATACGCCAATACAGAGAAACAAAGATTTCCAAATATAGTACCGAACAAGACATTATCACAACGGAAGTAGCTGATGCACAGTCTTTTGAAACTGAGCAAACTCTACCGGTCAATGATATCACTGAAGAAAGAATCAGCACATCTACAGAGTCAACTGCTGACACCACCAAGCTGCAATCTACTATAGAAGAACGCTCTACCATCCCTGCAGTCTAGCGGAGAAGAGCTCAACACCACTTTGCAGCCTACCGCTGCAGAAACCTCCACCAGCACCACGAAGTCTACTCGAGGTAAAGAATTCTTAACTTTTTCTGAATCCACAGCTTCTAATTTCTACATTAACTATGTATTTAATATGACCACATTGTTAAAATCTTTAAATTCAAATTATTAACAATATTCTCGTGATTCTGGAGAAAAGCATGTAAAACAATAACTTAACTTTTGAATCGGAGCTTATTGAAGGTACATGGTTTATATGCTGTCTTTTGAAATTGTCTTTTGGGCCATTCTTTTTAATTTCTTCAATTCATTTATAGGAGGGATTTTGATTTAATGTTCCCTCTTGAATTAAAAATTCTAAGAAACTTTCAGTACATAAATGGAATTTTATATACCCACTTTTAGAAAATATTGCTTTATAATTAATAAATCTTTACTCTTTTAACCTCACTTTTTAGGCTAATGACATTTGATGGCGAGATTTTATATACCAACTGCAAAATCTTCTCATATATCTTCCCCAGAAAAATTTTTACATTGGATAGGTTTAATGTAATGCTAATATTATTATATATGCGTAATATTAGCATTATATTAGTTAGTATATATAGTAATTGTTTTAATCATAATTAAGAAAATTCAATTTTTAAAGTACATTTACTTATTATGAAACTAAAAAGTGTTAAAGAGTTATAAAAATTCAAATTTAATAAAGAGGAAGTATATTAGCGTACTATAAACAGAAGGCTACTGAAAGAATTTAAACTGGTTTACATATTACACGGTACTTTAGTACCTATATTGAGCTATCATTAAATTTATTTCTTAATAATTTGGAAAGAATTATTTTTATTTTTTTTTTCTCCTGAGCCTGGATTGAGAGTGCTGTGTAACAGACTTCTAAATTTGAACTGCATAAGAAAAACTTTTATAACAGACCGAAAATTAATCAAACTAATACCAGTTTGAAGAATCATTTCTAGTTGATGTAAAATATTTTAAGAAAGATCAATTTACATAATGATATATTGGGCTCTCTAAATAATTTAATTAACTTATAAACTAAAAATCTAAATAAAATGTGATTAATCATTCTAAGCATGTGACTCATATATTCATTGACAACTAATGCATGAAACTTATTTTTATAAAAATCTGAATAAATACGAAATTAAAAATCTATATTATTTCATTTCAGATTATTTAAATGATACAACCGTTTCTACCGAATTAGTCACTTCTTCAATTTCACCTGTAGCAGCTAGGGAGTCGACATTTGAGACGTCAAAAGAAACTTTTGGTTTTCCTGACACTACGTCAACCACCGATCAATCATCAACCTCTGCAAAAGAAAATTCTGGTTCATTCGATACAACCTCAAATATCTTTGAACCTTCTAACTCTGTAGAAGTAACTTCTAGTTCTTCCGACACTACATCAACCACCGATCACTCAACCTCTGCAAAAAGTAACTTCTGGTCCATTCGATACAACATCAACTATCTTTGAACCTTCAATCTCTGCAAAAGCAACTTCTGGTTCATTCGATACAACATCAACTATCTTTGAACCTTCAATCTCTGCAAAAGAAACTTCTGGTTTCATTCGATACAACCTCAAATATCTTTGAACCTTCTAACTCTGTAGAAGTAACTTCTAGTTCTTCCGACACTACATCAACCACCGATCACTCAACCTCTGCAAAAGTAACTTCTGGTCCATTCGATACAACATCAACTATCTTTGAACCTTCAACCTCAGCAAAAGCAACTTCTAGTTCTTCCGACACTACATCAACCATTGGTCACTCCTCAATCTCTGCAAAAGTAACTTCTGGTTCATTCGATACAACATCAACTATCTTTGAACCTTCATTCTCTGCAAAAAGTAACTTCTGGTTTATTCGATACAACATCAACTATCTTTGAACCTTCAATCTCTGCAAAAGTAACTTCTGGTTC
Source organism: Caerostris extrusa (assembly GCA_021605095.1). Classification (NCBI taxonomy): domain Eukaryota; kingdom Metazoa; phylum Arthropoda; class Arachnida; order Araneae; family Araneidae; genus Caerostris; species Caerostris extrusa. The sequence continues at coordinate 19,399 of BPLR01002172.1, forward strand.
ATTCGATACAACATCAACTATCTTTTGAACCTTCAATCTCTGCAAAAGAAACTTCTGGTTCATTCGATACAACCTCAAATATCTTTGAACCTTCTAACTCTGTAGAAGTAACTTCTAGTTCTTCCGACACTACATCAACCACCGCTCACTCAACCTCTGCAAAAGTATCTTCTGGTCCATTCGATACAACATCAACTATCTTTGAACCTTCAACCTCAGCAAAAGCAACTTCTAGTTCTTCCGACACTACATCAACCATTGGTCACCCTCAATCTCTGCAAAAGTAACTTCTGGTTCATTCGATACAACATCAACTATCTTTGAACCTTCAATCTCTGCAAAAGTAACTTCTGGTTTATTCGATATAGCATCAAATATCTTTGAACCTTCAACCTCTGCAAAAGTAACCTCTGGTTCATTCGATACAACCTCAAATATCTTTTGAACCTTTCTAACTCTGTAGAAGTAACTTCTGGTTCTTTCGACATTACATCAACCACCGATCACTCAACCTCTGCAAAAGTAACTTGGTCCATTCGATACAACATCAACTATCTTTGAACCTTCAACCTCAGCAAAAGCAACTTCTGGTTCTTCCGACACTACATCAACCATTGGTCACCCCTCAATCTCTGCAAAAGTAACTTCTGGTTCATTCGATGCAACATCAACTATCTTTGAACCTTCAATCTCTGCAAAAGTAACTTCTGGTTTATTCGATACAACATCAAATATCTTTGAATCTTCAACCTCTGCAAAAGTAACCACTGGTTCATTCGATACAACCTCAAATATCTTTGAACCTTCTAACTCTGTAGAAGTAACTTCTGGTTCTTTCGACATTACATCAACCACCGATCACTCAACCTCTGCAAAAGTAACTTCTGGTCCATTCGATACAACATCAACTATCTTTGAACCTTCAACCTCAGCAAAAGCAACTTCTAGTTCTTCCGACACTACATCAAACATTGGTCACCCTCAATCTCTGCAAAAGTAACTTCTGGTTCATTCGATACAAACATCAACTATCTTTTGAACCTTCAATCTCTGCAAAAGTAACTTCTGGTTCATTCGATACAGCATCAACTATCTTTGAACCCTCAATCTCTGCAAAAGTAACTTCTGGTTTTATTCGATACAACATCAAATATCTTTGAACCTTCAACCTCTGCAAAAGTAACCTCTGGTTCTTTCGATACAACATCAACTATCTTCGAACCTTCAACCTCAGAAAAAGCAACTTCTGGTTCTTTCGATACTACATCAACCTCCGATCACTCAACCTCTGCAAAAGTAACTTCTGGTTCATTCGATACAACATCAACTATTTTCGAACCTTCAACCTCAGCAAAAGCAACTTCTGGTTCTTTCGATACTACATTAACCACCGGTCACTCATCAACCTCTGTAAAATTAACTTCTGGTCCATTCGATGCCACATCAACTATATTTGAACCTTCAACCTCTGCAAAAGTAACTCCTGGTTCATTCGATACAATATCATCCGCTGATCAGCCATCAACCTCTGCAAAAATTAACTTCTGGTTCATTCGATACAATATCAACTATCTTCGAACCTTCAACCTCTGCAAAAGTAACTTATGGTTATTTCGACACCAAATCAACCACCAGCCAGTTGTCAACTTCTGCAGATGAAACTTCTGGTTCTTTCAATATAGCATCAACTAATTTCGAACCTAAAACTTCTGCAAAGGAAACTTTGATTTCTTACACATAGCATTAGTTACTCTTGAACCTTCAAACTCTACAATGTTAACATCTCACTCTTATGACCCCACGCCAAGCTCCGTTGAATCTTCGAGCACTCCGAAAGAAATTACTATAAACTTAGACGGTGATAGAACATCTTATATAACAGATTCACCAATCCCAGACGATACAACTGTCCTTGAACATAGTAGCTACCATATTCTATTTCAACAGACTCGGTTTCATTTAGTCCAGAAACTGAAAGTGAAACCCTTTTTACCAACGTTTCTCCTTCCAGCACTGATGAAATACAATTTTTAACTCCTGTTTTATATTTTCCCGATATTTCTGATGTATCGACTGTTTCAGAAGACGCAACTGGAAGCAGCTTGATTACCACAACAATTGAAGCAATATCAAGAATCACCGGATCGAGTATGTCTCCTTTCAGTACAACAGAAACTATACAAACTGTACCAACTACAGTGTCTGACGATTGTCCAGAACCCAATGGTATTTATCCTTATCCTGAGACTGTAGCAGCCTGCACGTTTGTATTCAAGGAGTTAAGACGAAGTTAAAATGTGATGGCGGAAATCACTTCAATCCTGTCTCTATGATATGTGAATCACAATGCAAAGCTAAATGTGATCCTACTCTTGGTAAATTCTAAAAGTATTATTATTCTGTCTTATAAAAAGGTTTTTGTTTTGTTATAATGCAGCTGTCAAATACTTAGACAATTGTTTTCGATGCCTTAAGCCACATTCTGCACCGATGTTACTGGCTTTACACTACCTAGGAGGTGTGTGCAGCTTGAAGATAAGCTATGGACACAGAGTAACAATACCCCCGCAACGCTCTACGATCCTGTTAGAGCGGGACCTACTGTTTAAAGTGGATTTCGAACCACTACAAGCATCCAGGGCACCGCCGAAACTCAAACCCGAAATCTATGGTGAAACCAGAGCGCTTGCCACTCGGCCATTCAGGCCCTGAACTGAACATAGAAGCTCAAATTAGAACTTGGAATTTTATTTTAGTAACATCGGTGCCATAACCGTCGGTGCCATAGATGTTTGAAGAGGTTTGTAATCCATTTTAATCCATAGGTCCCGCTCTCATATTACTGTAAGAGCTTCACTGAACCCAGTCAGACTTCTTACCTACATTATTCTCAAACTGTATAGGGGGAAACTCAGCTCTAAGCACAAAGATATGATGTGGTTTGGGAGTAGTCTAATATGATAATAGAGCTTTGGCCCTAGGGTGTCAACCCTACCCCCATAAGAAAAATACATATCTCCTGTCTTGAAATCTGCCAATAGGCAAATGACCTAGGCTCACCATAGGACTGTTGCGCTAATAAAGAAGAATTAGCTAATGAATAGAACTCTTAACTTCCTAAACTGAATTTCAATATTTAGTTAACAGCTATTTAAGGATATACAAATTATCTAATAATTTTATTTTGATTTCAATAAAATTCTATTAGATTTTTTATAAATTTATTATTTTTTTTATTCGGGTTAATTGAACGTGTCTAAATACATTATGCCTAAGATTAAAATTACTAAATTTAGGCCTATCGTTTTTCTTATCCCACTTGGCCGACAGCAGCATTAGTCCATGAAACCATGGTCATGATAAAAAGTAAGAAGTGCAGCTTATTTTTGTCCGTGACTCTGAAGCACAGAGACATGTCTCACCCAAAGGGAGAAATCTGACTTTACCCCACCCGATTATATCCCGAGGCACTGAGTACCCATTCTAGATTACTTTTATGACATGCATGGGACTACAATGGAGATATTCTAACCATGATCCACAAGGAAAAAATTTTGGTCTTAATATAATATCATCCTCATTCATTATTTATTATTATTGTTAATCGTTACTTGAATGTTTATTTCCAGATTGTACAACTGCTACTGAACCAGAGTCTTCATTACCAGTTAATTTTTTATTCTGTACGAAAAGAGACTTCTTACCCCACGCATTGTTGTGCCAGCATTACATCGATTGTTCCGTGATACTTCGCTTCACAGAAAAATGTCCGCAAGGCCTGCATTTCAATCCCACAAAGCGTGTCTGTGATTTTCCAGAGATGGCTGGTTGTGGTAAGAAAGTTATTTAAATTTCAACATCTCTAACTTGATAATTTTTTTTTGAAAGATAATAGTTTCTATTTTATAGAAGGTTAACCAATATTTACAAATGTAAATTGTAAATGCATAATTTTGCTAATTTTTCCAAGCGAAGCAGTACAATTTGCTTGGTTTAACAGTGAGTTAAAAGTCCATTTGATGGAAAATTGAGAGTTGATATTTTGTAAATGAGAAGTTGCATAGCAGTAACTGGTGTAACCCGTTGAAAGGTTCACCAGTTCAAGAGTTACACCAGTTCATTGGTGTAACTCTTTGAATGGGTATTCCAGTTCACTAGTGTAACTCTTTGAATGAGTGCTCCAGTTCACTGATGTAACTCTTTGAATGGGTATTGCAGTTTACTAGTGTAACTCTTTGAATGGGTACTCCAGTTCACTGATGTAACTCTTTGAATGGATATTGCATGGATGAATATTGCATGGATGGATATTGCATGGATATTGCATGGATTTGAATGGATTGGAGTTCACTAGAGTCATTCTTTGAATGCGTGCTTCAGTTCACTGGTGTAACTCTTTGAAAGTGTCGTTAAATGAGTGCTCCAGTTCACTGATGTAACTCTTTGAATGAGGGCTCCAGTGCACTGGTGTAACTCTTTGAATGAGTGCTCCAGCTCATTAATGTAACTCTTTGAATGGGTACTCTAGTTCACTGGTTAACTCTTAATGGGTATTCCAGTTCACTAGTGTAACTCTTTAAATGGGTATTCCAGTTCACTAGTGTAACTCTTTGAATGAGTGCTCCAGTTCACAGGTGTAACTCTTTGAATGGGTGCTCCAGTGCACTGGTGTAACTCTTTGAATGGGTATTCCAGTTCACTAGTGTAACTCTTTGAATGAATGCTCCATTTCACTGATGTAACTCTTTGAATGGGTATTGCAGTTCACTAGTGTAATTATTTAAATGAGTGCTCCAGTTCGCTGGTGTAACTTTTTGAATGAGTGCTCCGGTTCACTGGTGTAACTCTTTGAATGGGCACTCCTGTTCACTGGTGTAAGTATTTGAATGAGTGCTCCAATTCACTGGTGTAACTCTTTGAATGAGTGCTCCACCTCACTGGCGTAACACTTTGAATGGGTATTCCAGTTCACTGATGTAACTCTTTAAATGATTATTCCTCTTTTAATGATTATATTCACCGGTGTAATTCTTTGAAAATACATCGGTAAAAATCTGATGAGGCCCATTTAGGTATATTTGAGGGGAAGATTTTAAAGGCTTTCTTGGAGGTGTTAAGGAAAGTGATTGTTGGAGAAGACGGTACAACACAAAAATTTATAAATGTTATAAAGACCCAGATATTATAACATTTATTAAGATCAATAGATTAAACTTGGCTGCTCATATATTTAGAATGAATGATTTAAATTTCATAATAATTTTTTGATTGTCAATAATTTATGTCCATTAAAAAATTATCTAGACGTAACAGGTTACATATATTAACCATTGCAAATTGTAAGCACGTAATATTGCTAATTTTATCGTGCAAATGTAAAACATAATACAATTTTCTTGGTGTAACAGCAAGTAAGCAATCCATTAGGTTGAAAAATTTAAAATTTAGAAGAATAACTTGGATAACTATTTGAATCTGCAGAAGATAATTAAGCTTTAATTATTTAATAAGATTTAAATTATTTAGCTTTAATTTATTTTACTCATCTCTAAAATAAAATTAAGACTTTATAGAGAACTTACTAGAGATCTTACTAACAAGTGGGCTGACATGTTCATAGGCTGAAACATAGATGGCGCTACTAGTATTAAATCCATATACTTTTAGTTAGCCATAACTTTCAAAAGACAAGTGTATAAATTTGACAGCTGTTGCACTATTAAAATACGAGTTATAATATTTTTAGTGAAGCAACTTTTGTTAGTTTGAAAAATGGATAAAAAGGAATTTCGTGCGTTAATTAAAGCATTGCTTTTTTGTCGAAAAAAACACTATCGAAGGCTTGGCTTGATAAACATTATTATTCGGACTGTGCACCAGGAAAATAAACCGTAGAGAAGTGGTTTGCTACATTTAAACGAGGCGAAATGAGCACCGAGGACGATGCACTCAGTGGAAGCCCCAAAGAGGCTGTTACCGAAGAAAACATCAAAAAGTCCACAAAATAATTTCTGATAACCTTAAAGGGAAGTTGATTGAGATAGCTGAGACCCTAAAGATATCAAAGGAACGTGTTGGACATATCGTGAATGAATATTTGGATATGCGAAAGCTCTGTTCAAAGTGGGTGCCGCGCAGAGCTCAAAATCGACCAAAAACAACAACGAATTGATGATTCTATGCAGTGTTTGGAGCTGTTCAATCGTAATAAACCCGAATTTTTGCGTCTGTATGGGACAATGGATGAAACATGGCTCTATCATTTCACACCGGAGTCCAATCGACAGTCAGCCGAGTGGACTGCACGTGTTGAACACTAAAAATGCTATAACTTCACTAAAAATACTATAACTCACATACTAATAATGCAACAGCTGTCAAATTTATACACGTGTCTTTTGAAGGTTAGGGCTAACTAAAAATCATATGGATTTAATACTAGTAGCGCGATCTATGTGTCAGCCTATGAACCTTTCAGTCAACCTGTTAGATACTAGAATTTTTGACTTGATTACTAAAATTGATTGCTAAATTTGGATTGATTTGGAATTGGATTTTTGATTACTAATTGGATATTGGAATTGGATTTTTGATTACTAAATTTGATTGGATTTGGAATTGATTTTTGATTATTAGAATTTATTCGTCAGCAACAGTAATTGATATTACATATGAAAAAAAAATTTTATTTCACAATTTTCAAAATGCCACAAATTTAATTATGACCTATCTACACTAATACACTCTTTCTATTGATTGCAAAGCCTCTTCGTGGCAATTTCAATGAACACCTTTGATTCGGAGTAAATAAATTTAGCAAAAACTGCTTTGACTCCTTCGCCAAAGCATTTATTCTTAAATAGTTGATTCCAAATGTTTAAAAAGTTGATAGTCAGTAGAAGACAAGTTTGGTTAATATGGTGTGTGAAGTAAACCCTCAAATATCACACATTTATTTTTAGGACTTTGACGGTTGAAAGATGAGGCATAGAGTTTTCATGGAAAAGAATAACGCAATTTCAATTCAGCAACGATAATTAGAATTGCAGCAATATCTAATTCTATAGAAATATCTATAAGATCTATCTATAAGAAATATCTATAAGATATATCTATAAAAAATATCTATAAGATCTATCTATAAAAATATCTATAAGACCTATCTATAAGAAATATCTATAAGATCTATCTACAAGAAATATCTATTAGATCTATCTACAAGATCCATCTATAATAACTATATAATCTATATAGTTATTATAGTATAAGTTATTATAGTATAACCTATATAGTTATACTATAATATAATCTATAAGAAATATCTACAAGAAATATCTATAAGATATATCTATAAGAAATATCTATAAGACCTATCTATAAGAAATATCTATAAGACCTATCTATAAGAAATATCTATAAGACATATTTATAAGAAAGATCTATAAGACCTATCTATAAGAAATATCTATAAGATCTATCTATAAAAAAATATCTAGAAGATCTATCTATAAAAAAATATCTAGAAGATCTATCTATAAGAAATATCTATTAGATCTATCTACAAAATCCATCTATAATAACTATATAATCTATATAGTTATTATAGTATAAGTTATTATAGTATAATCTATATAGTATATAGTTATACTATAACATAATCTATAAGAAATATCTACAAGACCTATCTACAAGAAATATCTATAAGATCTATCTATAAGAAATATCTATAAGAGCTATCTATAAGAAATATCTATAAGACCTATCTATAAGAAATATCTATAAGACCTATCTATAAGAAATATCTACAAGAACTATCTACAAGGGAGATCTATAAGATCTTTCTATATGCATTTTCTACACGGTCTATCTATAAGATTTATCTACAAGATCTATCTATAAGAATATCCTGATGTGTAAGAAAGGGCTCTTTTCTAATTTTAAAATGAGAAATAAAACCTAAAATAATAATAAAATAAATGAAAATATATTTTGCTTATCAATTACCATGTGATAATGAAGAAATTTAAAAAAATAAAGAAAACGATAATTAAGATAAAAATAGTATAAAAGTAATAAAATAAAGGATTTAAAATAGGATAAAGAATACTTTTGTAGAATTTTAAAAGAAGAAGCTTAAAATAATCATTTAAATATTTTATTTCCTGTTAGTCATTTTGAAATCTCTTTAGAAAGCATTCTAGAAAAATTAAAAATAAAATCTGACTCTAGCGGAATATGAAAGCCTAAGAAAATGATGGAAAATAATTATTGTTAAAATCTATTTAAATACATATTATTAAAGCAAATTGATAAAGCTATTAAATTTATAACTAAATTTAATAGCTCTCATTGCCTTATTTTTTATTTTTATGTCGTGATGGTTTTTATAACTAAATGCAATTTCCTTAAAAGATTTTTAAAGTGTGGTAAATTTCAGAGAAAAATTTATTGGTGCAAAATTTTGAAACTTTAAAAATGCTGTAAAAAAGAACCACTAGTCCCAATGAGTTCAAATTTGAACTGAAGATACTTGAAACGGTACGGCATCAAAAAGTTCCAAAGTGTATTAACAGATGGCACGGCATAAAAAAAAGGGAATTCGGCTGCCAAGAATATTTTGAATCGAAGTTACAACGTATTTGACATGAGTTGCACAATAAACCAACTGCATTGTTCAATGTGCTTAATTGGTTCTGTTTTTTTGACGGAAAAATGACTTCCAAGTCTTTAACAGTTGTGACACTGTTAGTGGAAAGCCCATCCACCACGGCAAGGTTATACCAAATTAGATAAAAATCGGTGAAACGTTTTTGGAACTTTTTTTATGCCATCCCGTTTCCTTTTTTCAAGTATCTTCAGTTCAAATGTGAACTCATTGTGACGAGTGATTCTTTTTTACAGCATTCTAAAAGTATAATATTAATTATAATCACCTTGTATATCATATAAAGTAATTTTTAATATGTGTGTATGTATAAAGTTAACAAAGCGCAATGAAAAAGAAGATGATTACCTTTAAAATAAATAATCTTCATAAATATTTTAGAAATTGTAAATACTCTCAGACTAAACATTCTCAGATGTTTAAAAGTCCTGTCGGTTGTATCTATTGAATTCCGGTAGATCTCTTATTCAAATTGATTCGATAAATCACGTATTGATTCGTGGTTTAATGTGAAAGTTTATAAAAGTTTGCAAATATTTATAGCCATCTAAAAGTACAAAAATTAAGTCATGCTGATTTTTTTTAAATTAATAATTATTTAATGACTAAATTTTATTGCTTTTGTTGTACCATTTAAATTAACTAGTAATTACTTGATAAGTTTTCAATATTTAAATAATAAATAAATAATAATAAATTTTTAAAAATATATAACTTTTAGTGATATCAAGGAATAAAATTAATTTTTTTGAAATCAATATCGGCTAACAGGAATTAAACAATTTTTAAACTGTATTTGTTAAAGATTGCTTGAATTTTATTACTTAACTTCCAAGTGAACAAATATACTAATTTTTGTAATACTAATTACAAAAATTTTACAAAATTTAATATGTTTGTTTAAAAAAACAATAGCAAATTAAATGTCTAAGATAGATGAATATGATTTAATTAATTTTCTGCTTTTATACATTATTTTACTTCAATATAAAAATGGTTCCTTGTAGCTAATATTTAGATAAATAATTATATTTCAGCAAATATTATGCTATACAATCTGAATTGTAAAAGGTAAAATCATGAAACGGTAAATATCATAATGAAGTATTACTTTTTTGTTGTATAAAAGGTAAAAATCATAATAAAATATTATTATTCTATCGTATAAAAAGGTAAAAATTTAATAAAATATTTTTATTCTGTTGTATAAAAGGTAAAAAAAACATAATAAAGCATTTTTATTCTGTCGCATGGTAAAAAACATAATAAAGTATTATTATTATGTCGTATAAAAGATAAAAAACATAAAAAGTATTATTATACTGTCGTATAAAAGATAAAAAACATAATAAAATATTATTAACTACGACGGAATAATAATAATTTATTATGTTTTTTACCTTTTTCCACGAAATAATAATATTTTATTATGTTTTTACCTTTTTATACGACATAATAATAATACTTCATTATGATATTTACCTTTTTTTTATACCTTTTACAATACCAATACTGAATTGCTATACAATCTAAAAAAAAAAAATTTATCAATACGTATAGCGAAATCCTCTATAAGAATTAACAATTTTTTTTATTTTCAATTTTAGGTAAACCTTCAGAATCACTCCCATCTCCAGATCTGTACCATGAGTGTTCATGTGAAGCTTGTCTATTACCTTCCGAATACAATTGTTTGGAATACTTCTTGTGCCTTAACCATACTGCATACCGAATGAAATGCTCTGATGGTCTTCTGTTTGATAAGAAATTAAATACGTGTAACCTAGCCAACAGAGTTGTATGTGATTCGACTACAACAACTGCACCAAGTACGAGATATACGAGAATAACAACAAATCTACCTTATACAACTGAAAACTCCATGAGTCTGCCATATACGAATAAATCCACTACACGCAAGTATTCAAACACATCAAAAACAACAACCAGCAGGCCCCTATACTACAACTTCTACAACAACCAACAAGCCATATACTACAAAACCTACAACAAAAAGTTCGTACTCAAGCACATCAACAACAACCAGCAAGCCCTACCCGACAACCAGCAAGACGTACATTACAAAGTCTACATCAACCAACAGCCCGTACTCCAACCATAACAACCAGCAAGCCGTACACTACAAAGTCTACAGTAACCAACAGCCCGTATTCACCACACCAACAACCAAGATGTTTACAACAACCAGCAAGCCGTACACTACAAAGTCTACAGTAACCAACAGCCCGTATTCACCCACACCAACAACCAAGATGTTTACAACAACCAGCAAGCCGTACACAACAAAGTTTACAATAACAAGCAATACGTACTCAACCACACCAACAAAAACCAGCAAGGCGTCTAAAATAACCAACAGCCCGTACCCAACCACATCAACAACCAAAGTGTGTATACGACAACCAGCAAGCTGTATACTACAAAATCTACAATAACCAGCAACCCGTACTCCAGCACATCGACAACAACGAGCAAGCCCTCTACGGCCGCCAGCAAGAAGTCTACAACAACTATCAATCCGTACTCAACTACATCTACAACAACCAGCAAGCCGTACACTACAACTGCATCTACGTCAACCAGCCGGCAGTACACAAAATTGTCTACAATAACGAACAGCCCCTACTCCACCACACCAACAACAAGCAGCAAGCCGTCTACAACAACTAACAATCCGTACTCAACCACATCAATAACAACCAGCAAGCAGTCCACTGCATTGTCTACAACCGACAGCCCGTACTCAACACACCAACAACAACCAGCAAGTCACCTACAATAACAAACACTCCGTACCCAATCACATCAACAACCTACAAGGTGTCCACAACAACCAGCGAACCGTACACCACAAAGTCTTCAACAACTAACAATCCGTACTCAACGATATCGAAAACAACCAGAAAGCCTTCAGTACAACAACCAACAAGCCATACACTACAAAGTCTACAACAATCAACCACCCGTACTCAACCGCTTCAACAACAACCAGGAGGCCATACACTACAAAGTTTACAACAACCAACAGCCCGTACCCAATCACATCAACAACAAAGATGTCTAAAACAACCAGCAAGCCGTACATTACAACTACATCTTCATCAACCAGCAAGTCATACACTACAATGTCTGCAACAACCAGCCACCCATACTCAACCGTATCAACAGCAACCAGCCGACCGTACACTACAATAACCAACTGCCTCTACTCAACCACACCAACAACAACCATCAAGCCGTCTATAACAACCAACAACCTGTACTCAACCACACCCACAACAACCAGCACGACGTACACTACAAAGTCTACAACAATCAAGAGCCCGTACTCAAGCACATCAACAACCAGCAAGCCGTCCACTACACTGTCTACAACCAACAGCCCATACTCAACCACACCAACAACAACCAGCAAGTCATCTACAGTTACCACCCACCCGTACTCAACCACTTCAACAACAACCAGCACGTCATACACTACAATGTCTACAACAACCAAGTGGCCGTACTCAACCCCATCAACAACAACCCGCCAGCAGACCACTGCATTGTCTACGACCAACAGCCCGTACTCAACCCCACCAGCAACAACCAGCAAGTCATCTACAACAACAAACACTCCGTACCCAATCACATCAACAACAAAGATGTCTACAACAACCAGCAAGCCGTACACTACAACTACATCTACGTCAACCAGCCGGCCGTACACAAAATTGTCTACAATAACGAACAGCCCTTACTCCACCACACCAACAACAAACAGCAAGCCGTCTACAACAACTAACAATCCATACTCAACCACATCAATAACAACCAGCAAGCAGTCCACTGCATTGTCTACAACCGACAGCCCGTACTAACCACACCAACAACAACCAGCAAGTCATCTACAATAACAAACGCTCCGTACCCAATCACATCAACAACCAACAAGGTGTCCACAACAACCGAAGCGAACCGTACACCACATTGTCTTCAAGAACTAACAGCCCGTACTCAACCACATCAATAACAATCAGCAATCCATACACTACAAAGTCTGCAACAACCAACCACCCGTACTCAAACGCATCAACAACAACCAGCAGGCCATACAGTTCAATGTCTACAATAACCAACAGCCCATACTCAACCACCCCACCAAGAACCAGCAAGCCGTCTACAACAACTGACAGCCTGTACTCAACCACACCAACAACAAAAAGCCAGCCATCTACAGTTACCACCCTCCCGTACTCAACCACTTCAACATCAACCAGCATGTCATACACTACAATGTCTACAACAACCAAGCGGCCGTACTCAACCACATCAACAACAACCAGCAAGCAGTCCACTGCATTGTCTACAACCAACAGCCCGTACTCAACCACACCAATAACAACCAGCAAGCCGTCTACAGCAACCAACAGCCCGTATCCAATCACATCAACAACAAAGATGTCTACAACAACCAGCAAGCCGTACACTACAACTACATCTACGTCAACCAGCCGGCCGTACACAAAATTGTCTACAATAACGAACAGCCCCTACTCCGCCACACCAACAACAAGCAGCAAGCCGTCTACAACAACTAACAACCCGTACTCAACCACATCAATAACAACCAGCAAGCAGTCCACTGCATTGTCTACAATCAACAGCCCGTACTCAACCACACCCACAACAACCAGTAAGCCCTCTACAACAACCAACATGATGTCTACAACAACTAGCAAGCCGTACACTGCAAAGTTTACAACAACCAACAGCCCATATTCAACGACATCAACAACCAACAACCCGTACTCAACCACTTCATCCCATACCACCAAGCTATCTACAACAACCACCAAGCCATACACTACAATAACTATAACAACCAACAGCCCGTACTTAACCACATCAAGAACATCCAGCAGGCCTTACACAACAAAATCTACAACAACCAACAAGCCGTACACAATTACTTTTACAACAACCAGCAAGCAGTCCACTATAAAGTCTACAAAAACCAACATGCCATACTCAACCCCTTTTACAACAACCAGCAAGCGATACATTTCAACAACCTCCCCTCCAAGAAGACAATGTCCAGAAATGAATGGTATTTTTAGAAATCCACAAAATTGTGGTAGTTTCTTGCACTGTTCGAATTGGATACCTTACATTCAGCAATGCCCTTCAGGCCTTCACTTCAACATTGAAAAACAAATTTGTGACTATCCCTGTGATGCTAAGTGTGACAAAAATTTAAGTAAGTAATTTAAATAGTTAAATAATTCAACATTTTTTTTCAAATATTTTATTCATCATTTTTAATTTTTGTATAAAATGTGTTTATACATTTTGCTTATATATAAAGGTTTATTGTCAATATTCATTGATTACCCAATAAACCACCTTATTCTAACATTCAAAGCAATAGCAAAATAACTGTTCTCGTATAATTGTCAAAATTGCTTCTTTGTGAATAATCCTGTTTACATATGTTCATGGAAGACAAACCTTTTGCATGCAACTTTCTGTAAGCACGCCATCATCTGTAAAGATTAAGCTGTGTAATTAGCAAATACATTTGGACCAGCAGCTATGATTCGGAATGATGTTCTCAGACAAAATCGTATCGAGGTTGGTACTGGATACAAATTAGAGAAGAATTTTTAGAAACTTATTACCTTCACCAGAATACCTATAAAGCTCACCATTATGATGTAAAATAATGGTGTGAGTTAAAATTAGGCACAAGGGAGGACACCAATTCCTATTTTTAAAAACCCTAATCACATATTTATCTGCCAATAGACAAACGGCATTGGACCCCCATTGGCTGTTGCGCCTATGAAGAAGATTGGTTTGGTTTGTCGTTCTACTGTCATCTTGTGCGCACTTGGGCTAAACACACCTGAACCTACAATTTAAAGTGGATTCGAACCACTGACAAACAATCATGCTACCTCCAGAATTCGAACCTGAAGCCTGTGATACCAAAGGCCAGAGCCAATGAAGAAGAAGAAGAATCACATATTTCATTATATTTTTCCTCGTAGCTTTCCATCTTTTTCATGGTGCTGTTGATCCACATATTTTGTCCATTGATGGTAATGTACATCTCAATAGGACTACTAAAGTGATCGAAAAGTTGAAATTGGAGGATATGGCATGGGTCTGTGTATTTTTAAATTTAATTTTTGTAGAGCACGCCCTGGATACATTTGACAAGCATATTTTTAAAGAAATTAATCTCTTTCGAACAGCGTTAGGATTCAAATATTTACTTAAAAGATTAACATAAAACAATATATTGAGTGCTTCTTAATAATAGCACAATCTGCTATAATCTGTAAGTGAATGGTGCCTTCTTACTTTTATTTTTTATTTTTTTTTTCATATCTTGTATAGAAGGAAGTTCCATTTTTTGTTTTGGAATGGATGATCGTAAAATATTTAAATATTTTCCAAAGTTTAAATAATGTACAACAATCATAATAAAAAAACATAATAGAAGCCATGATAAAAATAAAACTAGACTTTTATAACATATTTAAATGCATATGTACAGTATCATATGTGTGTCAACTTCAGAATGCAATATTAAATATGTCTTTCATCACATATATTTACCATTTTAGCATATGCTTTTCTATTGACCAATACATATCGTGTTTTTTTTCTTTTTTCATCTTGCCCACTATAAGAAAAAAAAAAGCCCGCCAACCAGCCTTTTGATGGATTTGTATTTTTGAATTGAACAATTTTTTTTTTTCTCCATAATCCGCTGTTTGGCTTAGAATTGACCAAAAAAAAAACACATCTTTTAATTTTATCATTTTCAGGCTAAAGTTTAATTGTCTTTAAATAAAAATAGGTTTAAGCGTCGTATTTGCGCAAGTAATATTTAGTGATATTTCCGAAGGATTGTCAGTAGCAGTCTATAATCCACATAAAAAAAAATCTAGAGTTTATTTAATGTATGTTATTATTAGTAATTAATTTGTAGTCAATGGATAATTTTATTAATTCCACTTTTTTTTTAATGCTGCTAGTTTTTTGATGCATGTTAATAGAATATATCTAAAAATATTTATAATTTATTATTATGTTAATTTATCTATAAGTTAATTTAAATTTCATAACTAAAAATATCTGCTTAAATTTTAATTACATAATGTTTAATTATTTATGAAATTCCCTGACATCAATAAAAAATTGCTAAAGACTAAATGGATTTGGTACTGAATGAATTTTTGAAATTGAAAGATTTTTCATTAAAATGCTGAGCCTATTTTAACAAAGAATTAAAAAAATTCATTTTCTACCATACATTAACATTCTAATAATCCAATGAATATAGCTCTTATTTTCATAAACTGAATTTCAATATTTAATTAACAACTATTTAAGGAAATAAAAATTTTTATATCAATTTTATTTTGATTTTAACGGAATTTGTTAGTTTTATTATTCAAGTTAATGGATTGTATCTAAAGGCATTATATCTAAAAATTATGATTTTTTTAATTTAGATCTTACTAGAATATCATTCATAAGTTACAAATATTTATTTTTCCTCACTTCTTGAATATTTATTTCCAGATTGTACAGCCACTGCGAAACCAGAATTATCGGCACCAGATCCTCTGCCATTCTGTACGAAAAAGGGACTTCTTACCTTACAAAAAGTTTTTGTGGATATTACATCGATTGCACTGGAATACTCCCTATCAAACAAAAATGTCCTCAAGGGTTACATTTTAATCCCACAAAAGCGAGTCTGTGACATTCCAAAGATTGCTGGTTGTGGTAAGAAAAGAAATTTTTTAAACTTAAAATTGAACTTTAGTTTTTCTAAATTATTGACGATAACTTCTTTTGATGGCCTATCATTTGTATTTGTATAGCAGATCACATATATTGAACAATACAAATTATAAAAAACAAAGCACATAATTTTACAAATTTTTTACCATTTCAGATGATATGGCAAATCGTATTGACAAAAATTTACTTCGTTTTAATAGCGAGTCAGACCAAAAAAAAAAATCCACACATCTTTTAATTTTAGGGAAGCATTTTTTGGGACTTACTTTATATATTTTTATATTCAATTTCAGATTGGGGGCTGTCAGTCATATCTTAAATAGAATAATTTTGTTTTTTTATGTGTAAATGGTTTACAAAGCCCAACAAAAAATAAGACATAATTAACTTTAAAAAAGATATTTCATAAAAATCATTTTAATTGTATCAAAGCTAGAAATTATCAATTCAGAAAAATATCAAAGACATTATTTTTCTAAAAACTGATGACATATGTGAGTTAAATTCAGAATAAGTTGTCGTTTAAATTAATTTAAGATATCACATAATGTGCCATTATTGAGCAGTATGTGATGTCATTTAAAATTATTATTTACCATGTTTTATATCATTATTGTACGAAACTTTTAGAAAGCATACCAATTTTTTAAACCATCTAAAAGTGACGAAACTTTTAGTCCTGTTGACTTATTTAATTAATAATTCTGATTTAATAGTTACTAATATTTAATATTTTGATAGTTAAAATTAGTGAATTCCGTTAAACAGTAATGAGGAGGATTCATTAAAGTGTAGTGATATCCGATATTTTTGAAAGTGATATTGACTACCAGGAATTACACATTTTTTAAATTGTGTTCCAAATATTATTGCTGAAGATTTGTTTGAGTTTTTATTTGTTAACTTGTAAGTTCGTCAGATTGAAATTATTTGCAAAGGGAAATGTGAAGTACAATTTAAAATATTATTTTAAATAAGCAATATTAAGTTTAGTTACGCAAGAAAGTTTCCTGCTTTAACAATTTTTATCAATATAAAAATTCTACTTCAAAAGCCAAGCGCTTCATTATACAAAATATTTAGATAAGTAACTATACTTAAGTAAATACTAATACATAGTTTTCTAGAAGTGTTATAAGATTTGAAATATTTTAAATAGTATATAACACGAAATAAAGTTCATTAATCACTACGTAGAACGAAATTTTCTATAGGAAATAATAATTTATTTTCTTTTAATTTTAGGAAAACTTTCCAAACCTCTCCCATCTCCAGATTTGTATGAAGAGTGTTCATGTGAAACTTGTCTTTCGCCTTCAAAATACAATTGTTTGGAATACTTCTTGTGCCTTAACTCTACTGCATACCGAATGAAATGTTCTGATGGTTTTCTCTTTGATAAGAAATTAAATACGTGTAACCTAGCCAATAGAGTTGCTTGTGACTCGACTACAACAACTGCACCAAGTACTACACAATATACTAGAACTACAACAAATCTACCTTATACGACTGAACCCACCACGAGTCGACCGTATACGACTGAATCCACAACTCAAACGCAGTATACCACCATAACAACAACAGCAGCAGGGACAACTATCATTCAACCTTATACCACAACCAGTAAATCGCACCCGATCACTACGATGTCTACAACAACCAGCACGCCGTACACTTCAACAGCTCTCCTCCAAGAACACAATGTCCAGAAATGAATGGTATTTTTAGAAATCCACAAAATTGTGGTAGTTTCTTGCACTGTTCAAATGGGATACCTTACATTCAGCAATGCCCTTCAGGCCTTCACTTCAATGTTGAAAAACAAATATGTGATTATCCGTGTGATGCTAAGTGTGACAAAAATTTAAGTAAGTAAAAATAATTCAACATTTTTGTCAGTAAATATATTTTAATGAAAATTTCATACATTTTATTTATCATTATTTATTTTGTAAAATGTGTTTATACATCTTTACTTATATAGAAAAGGTTTATAATCAACCTTCATTGACCACCAAATAAATCAACATATTCTGACATTCAAGCAATCATGGAAAAATAACAGCACTCTTATAATTGCTAACATTCTGTCTTTGTGAGTAACCGTGCTTCCTCCCTACACACTGACAAGAGCGTCCCCTGTGGCGTTCAAAAGAAATGGTCAGTCAGCCTCAAGACTCTCACCCGAAAGAAAGTACATCGTAACATGCGCTCCCGCTCAGAAACATTTAGTTTATAGTCTCTCATCCCGTCAGGAAATATATTTAAAGCTTCCCAACGTATTAGTTGGCCTCTTTCACCGAGAGAGGAAGTATATTTCGAGCACCCTGCGCGTATCCGAGTTTCGGGTTTTTGATTTAGAAGTAGAGTCCTCCCTTAAACCTATAATTATCTGTTTTTAAATGTGTTAAATATTGTATAGTTCTAATTGTATGTGTGTGGTGTTTGTGCGTGTGTCAATAGAGCTGTCAGTTCTACAACCACACTTAATTACAATCTGGTTGTCCAATCTGCATTCTACATTTATTTATTTTATTTTATTTTATTTCGTGCATATTTATTCAATAGCAAAAAATATACCAACCTACCAACTCTGCTGCATTTCTTGTCAGAGTCTGCAGTGTCTTCAGTTCTTCACTTTTTTGTTTATTATTTAGAATTGTTAATTATTTTTGACACAATAAACTTTTATCTGTTGTTTATATTTAACCGTTAAACGATTAATATAAATGATTTTTGTTAATCGTTAAAAAATCGTTAAATATTAATTCTGAAAAAAAAAAAGGACGCATAAAATAAATTTTATTTTGATTACTAATTTAGGCGTCATTTTTTCAGAATTAATATTTAACGATTTTTCCAAATGATTTTAAGCAGCTGTCTATACTCTGCATAAGAAAGTTACTCTGCATAAGAAAGATATTCTACAGATTTTTAAGTTTACTCCGAGATTAATATGTAAAAAATTATGATATCTCTTATTCTTGTTACTAGGGATTGCAATACCGGTATACCGATACCGAATACCAGTATTTTGAGCCATTTGTACACTTTTTGTAATACCGGTATTCCCAAGTTTAAATACCGTTATTTACTAGACATTTACAATTCTTATCTGTGAATTGTTATTAATTCTTATCTGTGAATTGTTATCTGTGAATTCTTATCTGAAAATTAGAAATTCGTATCTGTGAAAACAAGGCTGTAGTTGTGAAGAAAGTGTGTAATATTTCGATATTTTTAAATTGGTGAGTTTATTATTCACATTGTATTTGCATATCATACTTTAGAATTCAAAATATATTTTATAGATTAATTATATATATATATACTCATAAATAATACCTCATAAATAATGAATAACTTTAAAGAACATAAAAATCAGTTGATAATACTTCGGTTTATGTTTTTTTAAGATCACATTTCAAAAATTTAGATCCACAGACCAAACAGTGATATTAACACTTTTTTTGTGATTTAAATAAATATGATTTTCTTTACTTTTTAAGATTCTTTATATACTGTTATAATTTATAAGTTACAAATTTTTTGTGATATTTACATTCTCTAATAAAACTGGCAAATAAAACACCTGGGCTTTCTTCTTTTTCTAAGATTTCTACTACTGGTAGTAAAACCGGTATCCCGATATTAAGATCTAAAAAATACCGATATTGAACTTTTTGGTCCGATATTGCAATCCCTACTTGTTACTAATTAATGAATACCTTTTTTGTTTCGATTTACAGCTTGTGAAGACTACGGCTGTACTACCAACTCCTGACCCTACATGCAATTGTTGGGACTGTCTTAGGCCAAGTTCAGAGAGTTGCACCAAGTACTACGAATGCAAGGGTGGCAAACCAACAAAGCGAAATTGTCCTAGAGGTCAGGCATTTGATACCAGAGTGTCCAAGTGTGATTGGGTTCATCGTGTCAACTGCCCATACAGCAAAATCTGTCCCAGAAGGAACGGATTATTCCCCTCATAAAGACGATTGTCACAAGTTTGTTCATTGTGCTAATGGAATCCCCTACACCAAGGCCTGCCCTGCAAAGTTATATTTTGATCCTGCTACTCTGCGCTGCACGTATGCTTCTGATAAATGTGGTAAGACAATTTTCACTATTTGTATATTAGAGCTATTGTTAATCATTAACATCAAATCCTTTAACAAATTATTCAAATACAATAGTATCTCATATTTGTATATATTCAGAATACCATAAATTAAATCCGGCTAAATCAATTTGTAGTTGTGGAAAATAACGAAAATTTGGGCAGATTTTTTATTCTGAAGGAAATTTGAAAGCATTCATAATATTTGCACATCTGGTAATAGACATTCTATCGCGAATTCACGGTTTTTTTTTCCATCTCTAGATCAGGGATGTGCAAACTTTTTTTTTTTGGTCGCGGGCCAAAAATCGAAAAAAAAAAAAAAGTTTGGCAGGCCAAGATAATTTTTAAAAATAATATGCAAGTATTACAATTTAAATATGTTAATGAGATGAATGAAATCGCGGTTTCATTTTTAAAAGTTCCTTATATTGAGGTTTGAAGTGAGTTGTACTGATTCTAAGGAACGAGGCTAAATGTTCATCTGTCAGCCTACTTTTGAAATAATTATTTCTAAGGTTCATAGTTGAAAACACTTGTTCATATATATAAGATGAAGCAAACATAGCACTGTTTTTCTGGGCGTGATATATTAAATTTGGGAAACTTACTTTTGATAATGATTTGTAAAACTCTAAATTTGGCATATTTAAAAATAACAAAGCTGCCTGTGCTTATTATTTCCGTGGATTTATGTTTAGTAGAACAAAAATATACAAAGTAAAAAGATCATCAGTCCTTTGAAAAAAAAAATAATATTTAATCAATGTAGAAAAGGAACTGGATATATAATATATAAATATATATTTCTTTTAATTTTCGGACAGGCAAATTAAAATTCTATCCGCAGGCCGGATAAAACTTTCCGGCGGGCCAGACTTTCCCGCAGGCCGTAGTTTGCCCATCCCTGTCCTAGATCTTCGGTACCATGATGGACCATTGACCATTCAGTAACTTTTTCCATGACGAGGTTTGGTTTGTCGTTCTACTGTCATTTTCTGCACACTTTGGGCTAATGAGACCGAGACCTACTGTTTAAAGAGGATTACAAACCACTTGCAATCATCCATGCCACCGCTAGGAATTTAATCTGAAGCATGCGATACCAAAGGCCAGAGAGCTAGCCAATTGGCCATCAGGTCACTCCTTTATAAGAAGATATAAAGATTCTTTTACAAGAGGATATAAAGATATTACAGGATATTAAGATCCTATTATGAGATCCTTTGGTGATATTATTGAACCTTTTATAATATTTAAATTTCTAACAAATAGTTTTAGTCTTTAACTGAATGGTGTTTTTGAATGATTAGTAAATAATGCTATTAAATAAGTTTTTCAGTCTGTGATGTGTTTCTCTAAATTGTTGTTTTTAGTGTATTGTTATATTTATTTAGATACTGTCAGTTTCTAGATTAATCTAAGTTTGGATAAAAATCATATATCAAGATTGAAATTTATAAATGGCAAAACAATAATACCTGTAAATTTTTGCACTGAAGTATTGATATAAATACTTTTAGTTTAAATACTTTATTCTCAAGTACGTTTATCAACTGAAGTATTACTTAAAATTAAACTTATTTATGAATTATAGAAATATGTTTTGATGACTTACAGATCTTTTAAATCAATGTAACTGAATTTATTTTACAGTCACACTCTTATGAGTTTCGTCTTAGATTAAAGTAGCTGGAAAATTTTTTTTTTGCTTTATATAGTACATTATTATTTGTGGAAAATATTGTTGTTTTTCGTTTGTTTGCCCAATATTACTGCATTTAAAATAATAAATGAACTATTTATGAGAATATTGTTAAATTCATGTCATTGAAAAACTACTAATTGTGTCATTTTTAAGCTTTTATTGATTAATTTCAGTTTAAATTTTATGGAATAAGAATTAAATTTCCTATTTTGTTTTACAGTAACATCAAAATCGCCAGGTGCTACTGAAGAAGAGTCAAAATCACCAGATGCTACTGAAGAAGAATCAAAATCACCATTTGCTACTGAAGAAACATCAAAATCAACAGTTGCTACTGAAGAAGAATCAAAATCACCAGGTGCTACTGAAGAAGAATCAAAATCACCAGGTGCTACTGAATCAAAATCACCAGAAGAATTAAAATCACCAGGTGCTACTAAAGAAGAGTCAAAATTGTATGAACCAGTAGAACAGAAATGGAAGTGCCCAAAAGGTTTTGGCTACTACATACATGAAGGCAATTGCAGCAATTTCTACCAATGCATCGATGGGATACCTTCGCTTAAGCAATGTCCAGAGGGTCTGTTTTTCAACTCGAAACTTGGAATGTGCGACTGGGCTGCTCAAGTTAATTGTAAGTTGCACATTTAAGTTATCAATTAAGTTGTCAAGCAAACAATTGTATTTGCAAATTCCTACCAATGTTGCCAAGTAAGAAGTCAACTTGCCAATCATCAATTTATTATCGATTGCGTGGAAATGTAAGTATCCTGCTTAAAGGTGGATACTGCAGAATCCATTATTTGTTAAGGATGCTAGGTTCAAGATTCGTCGCGTAAAGCCATTTTCAAAGAAGGAAGTTAAATAGTTATTTTTATCTATGTTTTATTTATATTTAAAAATTTGAGTTATAAAAAATTAAAAGGAATTTTATTGTAATTAAAATCCCTCTCTCTATCCTTCCTTCTATTGAGCAACTGTATTTGAATACAGCTGCTCAATAGGTCCAACGTGACGTTTGTCAATTTCCACACAAATATTATCCTGGAAAGCATTACTTTCTTCTATAATCCTACTATCCTAGAAAGCATTGTTTTCTTCTGCAATCCTACTGTCCTGGAAAGCGCTACTTTCTTCTACATCTTATTGACCCTACTTTCTTCTACAATCCTACTATCCTGGAAAACATTAGTTTCTGCTACAATCCTACTATCCTGGAAAGCATTACTTTCTTTTTCAATCCTACTACCCTAGAAAGCATTATCTCTACATTCCTATTATACTGAAAAGCATCATTTTCTCCTACTAACCTACTATCCTAGAAAGCATTACTTTCTTCTGCAATCCTACTATACTGGAAAGCATTATTTTCTTCTGCAATCTTACTGTCCTGAAAGCAATACTTTTTTTCTACTATCCTATTATCTTGAAAGCATTACTACCTTCTACAATCCTACTATCCTTGAAAGATTTTCTTCTTTCAGTTGAAATCTCAAGTTAACATGGGCGCCGGAAGGTAAAAAGAAGAGAGGAAGACTACTATTAACCTCCATGTTAACATGGAGGTTAATAGTAGAAAATGAGAGGAACCAGACGGGGGTGGGATAGTTGATCAGAAATAAAGGCTCCTTCCCACCGAGGCGACATGCGGCAGGCAAGAAAATTTTTCGACCAAGTCACAGCGAAACGTCAGAAATAGCATTACGCCTAGTGAAGTTCCGCTTCGAGTTGAAAGACTCGAAGTGGTGCATTTCAAACCGGTTTCAGGCGAACGCAGTGAGGCTAGTGATTGGCCAATTTTGTCACTTAGACGCTTCTCGCCTCGGTGAGAACAAGCCTTAAGATTTGCTACGGCTGAATTGCTGAGATGGAACTGGGGCAATGGGCTGAGGGTCATATATGCCCCTGAATACGAAGAGGATAAGTAAGTAAATAAGTACATTCAATGGTGACCCTATTTGCCTCAATCATCATCCATTTTCATGCAAAATTTTTCGCTCTACTATTGATTCAATAATAATCCTTTGTATTCCAATCATAAACCAATGGTAGTGCATATTAGGTAACAGGATAAAGGGGGCAGGTTCGATTCTAGGTGAGACATGGCACATAAATTATTGTTAGGAAGAAAGAGAAAATTAATTGGAAATTATGATAGCCAGTTTCAATATGATATTTGGGTTGATTAGTTAAAGTTTTAACCTATATTACACATAAATATTTGGTTCTTAGAGATGACGTCTGAAATAGTATTCAACATTATGTGGACATAAATATCTAAAAACCTTTCTCTATCAAATTTCTCAGCCTGAAGCTGCATAAAACACATGGTTAAATTTCAATATTGTTGGTGAAAACTCTCACGAATACAAGTATAAGAAAGCCTTTTAAAGGATATTTGAAATTTTATTGATGTTGTTTCTTATTCCACTTGCTCGACAGTAATAATTAGACAAAGTCCAGGCACACGTGTTGCAAATTATGATAAAGGCTGAAAAAAAAAAAAGGCAGCCTCTTTTTGTCCTTGACCTTGCGGAACAAAGACATGAGACACCCAACTGGAGAAGTCACGACTTTACCCCACGTGGTTATACCCCCGGCCACTGGGTACCCATTTTAGTCGCCTTTTTACGGCATGCATGGGTTATAGTGGAGCTATTACAGTAACCTGACCCACACGAGCGCGAAATTTTGTTAAAATACTTATAGATGTTCTACTTAAATTTCTTTATATATATTTTTTTTTTTCATAGGCCTTGTCGACCAAAGTCACCTCCAGAGGCTCTGCCGTCGATATGATCGTAAAGTGGACTGCCCCTCAGAGAGGTCTAACAAGCCCACTCTTCACTGTAATATGTTCTATGACTGTAGGACAGGAGACGCTTGTGCCAGGAGATGCCCCAATGGACTCTATTTCAAACACAAACATCGATGTGTGACATTCCAACAAATGTCATCTGTAAGAAAGGTAAGTATTTCTATACTAATGCAGTAATGAATAAGTAATATGAACTACAGTGACTCCTGATTTAACGTGAGTCAAGGTAAAATAAAGTAAGTCAAGATAGAGGACAAAATAAGTAAGCGAGACCGCAATAAAACAATTAAATAAAAGTTAACTTATATTAATAAATTATATGAAGGGATTTTTTAGCAAATTTTTTTCAGAAGAGATTTTTTTTTTTTTCCAATTTGATTTTGATAACTTGCAGATGCCCAAATGATTACAACATACCAAAATCACAAAATTGCTTCATTTGTCGATTAAAAATATCTAATATCTAAGAACCTTGAAAAGGAATGAATAGAAACTGTAATTTTTATTACAAAAGTTTCTATTAATTTTTTTCAATGTTCTCAGATTCTAATGAATTCTGAGAAATCTTTATCACTTTAACTATTCATATCCATAAATATACATAACCATGTAAATTCAAACATTCACATATTTATACACATCCTAGTATACATTTATATGCATGCATACACATGCATAAACTTAAATATGCACATGCATATATATATATATATATATATATATAATACATGAACATGTACAAATTTATACATGCACACACGTACATGCATTCATTTATACACTCGCACAATTATACACAATCAGTACGTAACTTTTACCAGAAACAAATAGTCTTTGTATCCTAAATTTATATATGTAGCATTAAGTGACAACTATATTTATTTTATGTTTGTTTCTTTTTATTTCTTTATGAATGATACTTCACTGTACTTAAAAAATTTCCACATATTTTTAAATTCAAATCCCATTTCAGAGGGCGGTGAATCGTACAGTCTGAAGAACATGGTTGAACTGTGCTACGCGAAGAAGAGAGGTCACATGGCGGATCCTGCTTCTGAAAAGTGCTACTACAAATGTCATCACCACTTAGTGATTCGCTCCTGCTGTTCGAAAAACAGGGTGTTCAACGAACAAAAAGGCCGTTGCGAATGGAAATATTTACTTTAAAAATAGGGTAAGAAGTTGCATAATTTGCGCTATGTAAAAGTTGGTTTGTTGAAAAATAAATTGTATAGCTTACTTATATACAAAAAGCGTATCACTTACGTAATACATTGTTTGTTGTCATTGTTTACATAAAAAATGTGGTATCGATTACAAAAGACGCATTACAAAAAAATGTGTTATTTTTCACATAAAAAAATTTGGTATCGATTGCAAAAAAAAAGTGTTTTACTGTTTAATATGGTATCGATTGCAAAAAGAAAGTGTATCATTGTTTACATAAAAAATGTGGTATCGATTGTAAAAAGAAAGTGTGTTACTGTTTACATAAAAAAAAATGTGATATCGATTACAAAAAGAAAATGCGTTACTGTTCACATAAAAAAATGTGGTATCGATTATAAAAAGAAAATGCGTTATTGTTTACATAAAAAATCTGGTAACGATTACAAAAGGAAAATGCGTTATTGTTTACATAAAAAAATGGGATATCGATTACAAAAAAAAGTAGCATCGATTGAATAAAAAATAGTTCGCTTACATAAACTATGTTTAAGCAGAAATTAGCACCACGTCAAACAGTAGATATTTCTGAAATACCCGAAACAAAAAATAAACGTAAAGATTGATAGATGCTTAATATGGCTCATTCATGTTGTCATGGTGATGAAACTCATAGTAAATAAACTTTCCATATAAATTATTGGATTTAGATTCTCATTGAAAACTTAAAAAAACCAACATTATATGAGTTTCATCCTTAAGTTGGATTTTCGATTCTTCTATGAGAATCGCAACTATAAAGCGTTAAAAACCCAACGTTATAAATTTGATCCTTAAATTGGATTTACACCAGACTTATAATTCAAGACGTAAGCCTGTTCTTCCGACCATTGTCCCAGGTTAAGTACGTCACTTTCAACTTGAATGTCATCTAACTTCTCGGCTCAAGTTTTTTTTGGAACGTGAGAAAGATTCATCATTAACGAATAGGAAACTAGGATGTATGCGATGATAGCTCAACTTTTAATCGGCAAATAGTAGAATTTATTTATTTATTTGTTTATTGTAGTTTTTTAGACAAACAGTAGAAATTTTGAAAAATTCGAACCAAGAAATAAATTAAAGATAGATGGATGCTTAATATAGCTAACTCATGTTGTCATGATAATCAAACTCATAGTAAATAAACTTTTCAAATGCATTATTGGATTTAGATTCTCGTAGAAGCCATAAAAAAAACCTACATTATATGCATTTCATCCTTAAGTTGGATTTACACCATACTTATAATTCACGACATAAGTCTATTCTTCCAATCCGTTGCCCCACGTTAAGTACGTCACTTTCAACTTGAATATCATCTAATTTCTCGCCTTAGTATTTTTCGGAACGTCAGAAAGACGCATTATTAACCAATAAGAAACTCGTATCTGTGCGATGACAGTTGAAAAGTTTAGATATTAACTGGCTAAAATACTAGCTATTTCCTCTGTTAGCTGGAATCTACCTTATATGGTTTATATCTAGTTCGGAAAAGTGGTCGTTAGAATTTAAGTAATAAAAATTTTTCTATTTCGAACTATGATTTAATATCACATCCCTCTTTTTACTTGATTCACTTTCTTCATTGGCTCGACAACTCCATGATGGGCCAAGGCAGTCTGATTACTGGCAAATTTCGAGACAGGAGATGCTTTTTTATGGGTAGTGGTGACAGGCCTACGCCCAATGCTCTGCAATACTTTTAGACCGGGACCTATGGCTTAAAGTGGATTCCGAACCACTACAAACATCCACGGCATCTCCGGGATTCTAACTCCTGTGGCTCGAGCGCCAGATGGCTAATCACTCGGGACACCTTTTCGTCGTGTAACTTTTATAAAAATTAAAGAAATTTTCACAAGTATAATATAGTACTTCAATTATTACTGAAACGGTGTTAAGCGATATATTTTGAAGATAAAGAAGGTACTACTTACTATACGTCTGAATAGTTTTTTTGCAAACGTGTTAGTCATTTAAATATTTGTCACAACAGACGCTTATATTTCATCTTGCAAAAGTTTCAATAAAAAAAAATCATATAAAAAGGCTTTAGATTATTTATTCTTCATTGGCACAACAGTCCCATCATGGGCCAAGGCCGTCTGCCTGCTGGCAGATTTCGAGACAGATGTTTTCCTTTTACGAGATAGGGTTGTCAGAACAGCGCTCTACAGTCATATTAGACCAGGACCTACTGTTTAATGGGGATTTCGAACCACTACAGACATCCATGGCGCCTCTGGACTCGAATATGAAACCTAGGACACCGAACACCAGAGCGCTATTCACTCGGCCATCAGCCCTTAGATTGTTTAAAGACACATAATAACATAATTTTTCTATTTATTGTTAAAAAATTATTAGGCTTTGAAATGAACTCTTCTACTCTTCTATAAACTCTAACAGCCTCCTCTACCACGTAGAAACCAAAAATGCTTTTAAGATAAAATAAAGTACATTATTTCAATTAAATATATTCAAAAATTATTTAAAATTTGTTCATTTATTTATTTATTTTTTTTTATTAAAAATAAAAATTATATGAGTTATTAAAATATAATTTTGATATTTTTTTTTCAGGAGAGCAATAACAAAACAATAGGACTTCCGACAACAAAAAAGAAAAATATTTTAGGATTTGTAAATAGGAATTTAAATTATGAAATTTTGATACATTGTACAGATGCATACTGTAAACTATTTCAAAATTATTAATTTCTATACTAATATTTAATTAAGTTGTGTTATTTATGTTTTTGTGTGAAATATTAACTGATTAAAATATAGTATTTGTTTCACAAAGATTCAAAGTTCAATTTATGTAGAAGTTAAAATTGAGCCTCATAAATTAATTTCATAAAACCGTTGATGTATTAATTCTAAATTGCATATTGTACTGATTCTAAATTGCATATTGTACTGATTCTAAATTGCATATTGTACTGATTCTAAATTGCATATTGTACTGATTCTAAATTGCATATTGTACTGATTCTACTGTAAGTAAAAAATGCATTTTTTTATGAATTGTCTGTTTCAAAACTTCATATAATAGTTAGTGATTTACGAAAAATATGTTTTTTAAAAATAATAAAATATAAAAAAAATATGATTTGGGTAAAACATTTCAAAAATATTTGAATGTACTACTGTTTTTAAATAAATCCATTATTTAAAAAATTTTTTCTTACCCATCATCATATTTGGCTCAACAGTCCATGGTGGGCCAAGGCCTTCTGCCTATTGGTTGATTTCGAAACATGATAATTATTACTTTTTACGGGGTAGGTTTCCAACCCTACGCTTAATTCCCTGGTTTCTCACTACATATTAGACCGGGACCTATGGTTTAAAGTGGATTCCAAAGAAAAAAATTCCATAAGACCGCCGGGATTCGAACCCGATACCTCTGGTACCGAGAGACAGAGTTTATATTAATATTTCGATTAATTGGGAATTTTCCCAATTAAGATGAAGGTAATATAATAAATTTTAAAGGACTAGGAGAAATTCACATATTAATTAATTGGGAATTAGAACTTTTAAATAAGAAATAAAGGTAAAATTAAAATTACTGATATACACTCAAGAGCCAAAACATTATGACCACTTGTCAATAACAAGTTGGCCCACCTTTGGCGTGCAAAAGCAGCTTCAACACGCCTTGGCATGGATTAATACACACCACTTAATACCACTTCCACTTGATCACGTGCCTTTCACGTCATCCAGGCGAGTTCATTGCAAAATGTAGGGGAGGGGTCATAATGTTTTGGCTCTTGAGTGTATGTGTATATACAATAATTATGATACATAGATCATCCATATAGGGCTGAAAAAAAAAAGGATAACCAGGATTTGTTAAGCGGTCTCCAAACTTTTGGGCTCACATTTCAAAACAAAAAAAAATTATCACAAGCAATACATAAAATATCATTAACATATTTACAGTTGTTAAACTAAATATTTAGTAAAAAATGACCATCTGTTATAAAAGATTTTAAAGCGAATGTTTTGATTTTCAAAAGGTTGAAGTGAAGTATAGATCGTTCTTCGCCGTGTTTTTGTGTGCTCTTATAGCATTACAAAATATGTTATGTTTATGTATATAATGAAGAGAAATAATTCAATGGATATTTTAGCATCGAGTCGTAACAAAGATTTATTTACAGCTAATCTGCAGCTATTTTTGGTTACTACATAACTAAGAGGCTGGTTCTAAAAATGGAAACCTCCCCTAGGATTTGTAACGGAGTAATAATATTAATGTTGTGATGATTAAATAAAGGATCTATGACAATAAATATTTCTTAAATAAGTACATTTTTTTCTATTGATGTAAATCTTAATGTTGTTAATACTTACATAACGTTGTACACAGATATAAAAGAAACTTTCCTTTAAAATAGTAATTACGTCAAGTATATTATTATTTTACATTAGTATTTAAAAAAACTCATCTGATATACTGATTATTAAAAAGTAAAAAAGAAAAAAAAATAATAATGAAGAAAATGGGGAGCCTTACCCATACAAGGCATCACTGAGCATTGAATGGTTTCGGCACACGCCGGGCAAGTGATAAATAATTCTAGCTGGCACTACTAAGGCGAGAAATGACATCCAGTGTGATAAGGGTTCGATGATATCTACCTTCGTTCGTTATTAAAACTAGACAATATTGTTACCATAATCCGTTTATTGTACATAATTGATAAACATTCTTAGTTGGCACTTTCTCTATCCCCTTGGTCTATGATGAATACTCCAGGATTATAGACAAAGTTCATGGTATGGAAAAAAGGTAAAAAGGAAAAAAACTTATAAAAAATCTTTCAATTACGCCACAAATTACGCATACAATTTTTTTAAAGAAGACAACAATATCAAAAGAGTGATATTTTGATTAAAATATTCTAATTCGAAGAAAGTTTGTTTGTTAATAAAAGTTGTATACGTGTTGTATATGTAATTTTATATGCTCATATTAATTATTTTAACTAAGATTGCATTATTTGATCGTTAGATTAAAACTGCCAATTAGGGAAACATATTTATGCATATTCATCATTCATTTAAAAATGAAAAGGTCGTGGCGCCATCTATGATTATTCACTAAAAACTATAATAATCTCCAAATGTTTTTTCAAAGTATGAAATGCAGATAGAAATAAAAAGTTAGAAATATGCTATAAACACCATTGATGCAAGTTTATTTACTTTAAAAGAAAATTAAATCAGTAGTAATCAAATATCAATTGTTGTATAAAAGGTTTTTTACTTAAAACTAATAAATTTATTATTATAAATGTATTAATTTGTGAAAAAAAAATTACCTTTGGAAAAAAAAAACTTTTTGGTGCATAATATCAAAATTAAACCTTCAATAGAATTGCCAAATTAAAATTTAAAAGTTTATTGATATGTAATTAGCATAAATTAAATAATTAAATGTCGTTTTAGACTTCCATATTAGATATTAGTTTTAATATATAATATTTATTTTTTTATATATCAAGAAACATGCTGAATTATAAAAATTGTTAAAAATATAATATGTTAGCAATCATTTATCAGGATACCATCTATTAACGTTAAAAAGTAATAATTTAACATAATTTTTTAAAATGTTTAAAATCAAAAACATTTTAAAATTGATAACAATAAGAAATCGATTGACTATTTTTATCTATATATATATATATATAATCAAAAACAAAAAAAAATCAGATACACGAGAAGAATTAAAAGACAGATACATCATTTGCTATACATAAAATTTTTGGTTTTAATAGTTCTTGTCAAACGTAAACTACAAATAAAAAAACTAAAATAATATTTAAATCAAATAAATTTAAGATTTGAAGTAGAACTACAGCATAATTGGGAACGACGAAATATTAATTAAGTCATTTTTGAGATAGAATACGTCTGATCTGACGTCACGAGGACGATTCTTTATGCATCAGGTACGAAGGTCATTTGATTCTGAACTTTGACCTGAGAAGATGTTTCTCGGTCGCTATAGCGGAAGTAAGAAGAGGGAAAATTCCCTAAATATTTGTAACCTTGATAATCAAAATAAGCAGTTGATTAATTTATTTATATAAGCTATATACTATATAATGAAGATTTAAAATAACAAATGTAAACTCACGTGAATAGCTGATGCTGGAGCGTGAGCTTGATTGAACGAACTAAAATGGTTTTTAAAAATTCATAGATATCTATTAAAAGTAAAATAAAAATTGTATTTGAACAAGGGTTGATATTAATCATTAAAATGTTTGTAACTTCAAAAATAAAATATGAATTTTGAATGTGTGGTGTTTGAATGTTTTGTTGAACAAATGAGAACGTGACAATAACTTTGAAATATTTTGGAAATAAGCACGAACTATTATCATTTATTAACGTCTATAAAAATGTTTTTAAAAAAATATAATTCTATTACAAGCAGAATAAAAAATGTATTTGAACTAGTTTAATTTCAAAACATTAAAATGTTTGTTAATTCGAGAATAAAATATGAGTTTTTGAATTTGCGATAATGTGAGAGTTTTGTAGGTCAAATGAGAAAGTAACAATAGCTTTGAATTATTTTTGGAAATAATAAATGAACCATCATCATTTATTAATATCTATAAAAATATGTGTATATGAAATAAACTTCTATAATTTCAATTGGATTTTTATAAAAATATTAGTTTAGATATTATTATAGTTCAGCCGGTGACATAGATGTTCGTAGGGTTCTATATCCACTTTAAACAGTAGGTCTCGGTCTAATATGACTGTAGAACATTGGGCTGGTAGGCTGACAACCCTACCTCGTAAAAAAAAAAAGTCTCCTGCCTCGAAATCTGCCAGTAGGCAGACGACCGTGCCCCACCATATCACTGCTACATGAAGATTTGGTTTGTCGCTCTACGGTCATTTTATGCACACTTTAGGATAATTAGACCGGAATCTACAATTTAATGTGGATTCCGAACTACTATAGTAGTTTTCATCCATGCCACTGCTAGGATTCGAACCTGAAGCCTGTGGTTCCAAGCCAATGTTCCATTATTATTTCAAAGCCCAGAGTGCTCGCCAATTGCCCTCAGCCCTCACACCAATAAAGTAGAAGATGTTTTTATAAATGCATATTTAAAATTTCAATTAATTTCGTAATCTAACTATTTTTGATTCTTGCTTTTACAGATTCATAATTTATTTTGACAAAAAATAAACATTTAAAACAATGATAATTATAACAATAAAATCATTTATTCATATTTATTCAACATATGTAGTAATTCATGCATATAACAACAATAACAATAACTTTTAATATAAACTACTTTATATAAATATTTTACAATTGTATTGAAAAGGAATATACTTCAAGGAATACAATTGATTATTTCTATACATTGAGAAAATGACCAAAACCACAAAATGTTTTATTCTATTGCAGCCAATGGATAACAAGTTGCTGGAATTTTAACTTCAAGACATAAGGTACCAGGTTTTCATTCTCTTTAATGTTGTGAAGAAGAAATCTGTAAATTGAAAGACAATAATTACTATTATAAACCACTAAAAATACAAACAAAAATTTAATATTAAATTAAATATTATATATCAACATCAACATATGAATTTTAATTTAATTTGTAGTTTTAATTCTCTGATATGTAAATTCTAAATTAAATATATTATTATCAAGTATTTGAAAGTCAAATACTTTAGGAATTAAGACAAAAAAAATTATTTTTCATAATTACGACATAATTATTTATAATAATTCTACTTATTGAAAATTGAAAAAATTAGCAGGAAAGTTTGAAAAAATTAACAGAATTATACTCATTGCTCAGATTAATAATTTTTTTAAAAAATGAGGTTTTTGATATGGTCATGTTACGGAATATTATTCGTATGGCTCATTTTTTTCATTAATAGAAACCTCCCTATCTGATAAATAAATGATATTTAAGCTGATATAACATTTACTTTCCTACTTAGTAATAAACAAGGAAAAATTTCGATCTCCAATTCTCTTCAATGGATTATATTGCTCAATTCTATCCATTGGATTATATTACTCAATTGTCTCTAATGGATTATATTACTCAATTATATCCAATGGATACTGTTACTGAATCCTTTCCAATGGATTCTATTACTGAATTATATCCATTGAAATTTATTACTGAATTATATCCATTGAAATTTATTACTGAATTATATCCATTGAAATTTATTACGGAATTATATCCAATGCATTCTATCCATTACTGAATTATATCCAATGAATTCTCTTATTGAATTATATCTATTCATTCAATTATTTAATTCTATCCATTGGATTCTATGTATCATTCAATTCTATCCATTGCTGATCCTGCCTGTACTATAGTTACTAATACATATTACGGTATCCACAATCATTAATTTATCTCTGAATTGTGACTGTTATCATTGTCCCTTATTCAATATAACGTTGTATTTACAACGTAGATTTTAATAGCTTAAAATTAAGGAACAGATGGTTTAAAAAATTGAATAAAGATATATCCTTTTGTGTACTAAAGTAAAAAAAAAGGCGAATGCCTGTTCTAATGAAAAAAAAAAAACCGATGATTTTTTTTAATAGCCATCAGTATTTTGGGATTAATCAAGATCATAATTTTATTAATGCTAATATATCGTCAATAGTAAAATTCTCAGCATTCATTAATATCTCTACATGTTTATTATTGAATTCTATCCATTGGATATTTTTATTGAATTCTATCCATTGGATCCTATTATTGAATTCTATTTTCTGGCTTCTACTATTCAATTCTGTTCTTTCAGTTCTGTTCTATTATTCAATTCTCTCTAATGGATTTTTATTATTCAATTCTCTCTAATGGATTATATTCCCCAATTCTCTCCAATGGATTCTGTTACTCAATTTTCTTCAATGGATTCTGTTACTCAATTCTTTCCAATGGATTTTATTACTGAATTCTATCTATTGTATTCTATCAATTAAATTTCTATCTATTGAATTCTATCATTCAATTCTATACAGTGGGATTACGGTAGTTACTTAGTACATTACGATACATTCCACTATCACTTATTCATTCCTGAATTGTGACATTGTTGAATTGTTGTCGTTTCCCGTTATTCTATATAAAAATGTATTTACAACGTAGATTTTGTGCCCATCTGAAATAAAAAGTGTTTTCTACTGAGTAACCTACAGTGTCCCCGGTATACACTTTTATAACAGCGACAGCGAAAATCGTAATGTTGCTAATTCAAATATATCATCAATAGTAAAATTCTCAACATCCATTATTACCTCTGCATTCCACGTTTTGGGGAAGATCACAGACCATGGTTTTTCTGTTGAAATACAATCCATCAGGACAGAACTTCTTGCAACCTGTTCCATCATTCTGGCATTGATAGAAAGAGATGCAATCGTCATAGGTGGTAACTCTGCAGGCGCAAGGGCATGTTACACCCGGTATCTCTTCACATTCTTCAGAATTTGTATTACTTCTCCACTGTAGGGATGAATCGTTTATAATGTTTTTGAACTCATGGGCTTGTTCTAAGTTGGCTGATTCTTGTCTTGATTTGCCTGTAAAAGATGCATGCAATTCAGGCCACACTGTTCAATACAGGAATAAAGAATTTCGTATTAATTCTACAGAGACACAAAATCTTCGTGTTAAACCTGGTGAACTCGGTTATATGAGTGTATATATATTGTAAGATATTAAATTTTAGGGATTTTAAAAGTGACGTAAATCAAATACTATCAATTTTCTAAACAGTCTTTAAGGATAAACAGTTATGTTCACGGGATAACAGTTATGTTCAAGTTATGTTAAATTATTTTCTATTCTATTTAATTTTGTTTTCAATGTAATAATCCCCCTTAGGCATGCAAGGTTTAACAATTACCGATTATTTAGTTGTTCTGAATACAAGTTAGGGCCGGATAGAGGTGTGGTCTTGATTCAGTATTGTTTCATGGTAGAAACTGAATTATTTCTTTAAATAATATAAAATTTAGCTGTTATATTTATTAAAATGTGTGAAGACAACCCCTACACATTTGCAAAGACAGACAGCACACACAAAACAAAATTAAATAACAAATATTTACAAAATCATCTTAAAAACAAGTTCGTTTAAGGGTTTTTGTAACCTCCGTATTGCCTGGAACTCTTCACTCGACTGTCCATTCCCTTTTTCTCTCCCTCTCTCCCTAATTCTGGTTTCCAAGGTAGAACGGGAAAAAAAAAAAAAAAAAAACGTGCAAAGGCCAAGATCTAGCTAAGGGGTAAATGAAGGGGTCACAAAATTATGAAGATTAGGCGTAAGTAAAGGTTAAGGATACAAAACTATATAGCAGTATTAAAATTGCTTAAGGATAAATGGGAGATTACAAAATTATAAAATGTAGTGGTAGTAAAGGTTAGTTGTACAAAAATTATATAACAAATATTTACAAAATCATCTTAAAAGTAAGCTTGTTTAAGGGTCTTTGTACCCTCCGTACTGCATGCAATTCTTCACTCGATTGTCCACATTTCACCCTTTTTCTTCCTGTCTCCATAATCCTTGGTTCCAAAATCGAACGACGGGAAAAAAAAAAAAAAGAAATAAAGAAAACGTTCAAAGATAAAGGTCTAAAGTAGGTGTCAATCCATGCTTAAAAGAAAGATCTATCAACCATAGCATATCAATCTTCCCCATTAGCTATATAATTTCAAGAAGGCATGGTGGATCCTTGCTTTCTGTGTGAAAATTGTGGTCTTAAACAAACATTGTGCACATTTTGTAAAACATACCTTTGACACATTGGACATTATGAGGCCAATCACACACTTTGTTTATAGGATTGAAAACCAGAGGAGCAAAACAGGATTTCAGATATGCTATTCCATTTTCACACTGGTAAAACAAACTGCAGTTATTTTGGTGAGGGAATAATCCAGTGGTATGTTCGCAATGAGAATCATCACTGATTATATCTGAAATAAGGAAAAAATTTAAAAAATAAATTATAGTTATGAAAAAGTAAAGAGATCAGGAAGTTTTACACATTTCTATAAAAAATACATAGTTTACATGATAATTGAAAGAAAAAAAAA
This sequence comes from Caerostris extrusa, assembly GCA_021605095.1. Classification (NCBI taxonomy): domain Eukaryota; kingdom Metazoa; phylum Arthropoda; class Arachnida; order Araneae; family Araneidae; genus Caerostris; species Caerostris extrusa. The sequence continues at coordinate 56,902 of BPLR01002172.1, forward strand.
TTCACTTTTATTTATATAAAAACTAGCCTAACTGCTAATCGACATAGATCAACTTCGTACTCATTTCTATAAAAAATGCGCAGATTTGGTGGTAATTGCAATAGTGACTGGTACTAATTGTTTAGTAAAAGTTATTTTGGTTTATTCTCTGCAAAATCAATGTACTGGTGTATAACTTCTTCATTGGCGGGACAACTTTATGAGGGGGCATCTACTGGCAGAATTTGAGACAGGAGATGCTTTCTTTTTACGTAGTAGATTTTTCAGCCCAACGCCCAACACTCAACAGTTATATTATGACTGAGACATACGGTTTGAAGTGTATTCCGAACCATTACAAACATCCATGGCACCAACAGGACTCGAGCCCGAAAATTGTGGCACAGAGCGCCAGACAGTGTATATCTGACAGAGATATAAAGCTTTGAGTTTACTTTTAAAAAAGATTTTTGTATTTTCTCCTCTTTTAAAATTTTTCCCAAGTTAGAAGCTCTCGGCTGCCACCATGCCAAACCATCGACATCATCAAAGCACAAGAAAGGAATCGCGAACATAAAGAACAACTTCCTTTTTCTACTTTGCTGTTTCATGCACTGTATATTTCTCCTCATCTGAAGTATTTCAGAAGAGTAGCCTGCGTCTGCCACCATGCTATATCATCAGCATCACCAATGCTCAAGAAAGAAACCGCAAAGAAAAATTTTCTTTTTCTACTTTTGCTGCTGTCTCATGCACTGCATTTATCTCCTCATCTGATGTTTTACCCTGATAGAGGCTTGCGTCTATCCTGTCGCCAAGGAGCTTCGTTAAATACAAAATTTGTTGTAAAAAGATTTTTATATTTTTATCTTTTTATTGTGTAGTAATAAAATTTTATTTCGCATACGTATTTATTTAAACAATATATTGCTGTAAAATATTTTTTATTTCACGTGGTAATTTTCAGTATTAAGTTATTGCATTTCCATTTCTGAAAAGGACCAGTTGTTAATCTTCTTGTTGTTTTCTTTGATTTCCACCCTGTTTTAGAAAAATATTAAATTTTCACTTCTGATATGCATGACTAGTCTGAGTATAGATAACTTTGTGATAATATCGTGTCATTATGATGTAAAGCTCGCATTAGTAAGAAGATGTATTAATGAAAAAGAAAAATGGACGGAAAAATAAAGCGTCTAAGTATTTCTTTAAATATTAAGATAAATAAAATAATTGAAGTTGAAGATTCAAACATTCAAAAGGAAAAATTATTTCGAATTCAGAGCATGGTACCAATAGATGTTGCTCTTCGTTACAAGGAACAATACCAAATATTTTACCATAATATAAGTTTTAATTTTGATTTGATATGGATTGCCACTTTACGGTCCTTTTGCACAATTTAGGGTAATTAGACAAGGACCTACAGTTTAACATGGATCCCAAACCACTAACCAACATACATGCCACCGCCAGGATTTGAAAGTGAAATCTCTGTGGTACCAACGGCCAGAGTAGTAGGCAATTGGCCAGAAGGCAACTTTAGTTTTGAATGATAAACCCTTTTCTTCGCCATGAAATATGAACAGTCGGTGGTTCAATGGTAGAATGCTCGCCAGCAGGTGGTGCGGGTTTGATTTCCGCATGACTAATTTTTGACGGCCGTGATGGCCAATTGGCTTAGGCTCTGACCTTTGGTACCACAGACTTCAGGTTCGAATCCTGACGGAGGCATGGATGTTTGTTGGGGGTTTGGAATCCACGTTAAACTGTTGGTCCCGGTCTAATTAGCCCAGAATGTGCACTAAATGATAGTAGAGCGACAAAACAAACCAATCGCCATGAAATGATGAAATTTAATGTTATTAAAAAAAAAATATTCAACTCAGCTCTATGATGTAATTTTTTGTTGGGGTAAATTGGTTATATCGTGAATTTTGGTGCATTTTTGACTATATTCGCTTTGTGATGTGAAGGTTCAAATTTTCACTCATTCAATTTTTTAATGATCTCGATTCAATTGTATTATAAGGACTGTATTTTAAAAAGTACTAAATAAAAATGTATTCGAGATATTGACATTACCACAATATCCTTTAGGATTTGCACACGTTTGAATTTCTGGATCAAATTCTAAGCCATCTTCACAATCCATGATGTGAGCTACGGAATCGACGCAGTGGATGAACTTCTTGCAGTTTCCAGGATAAGGGAACATACCATAAGGTTCTCGGCACATCACGGGATCGCCTATTTTTTCGCAATCAACAGATGTTTCATTGGTACATTTTCTAGATTTTCTGTCAAACAGCATCCCATATGGACAGTAGCCTTTGGTTGAACGGCTTTGATGACAGAAATAGTAGGCAGAGCAATCTGTAGGGTCTGGCAAGAAGCAATCTTCGCAGGAACAATTTTCTTTCGGTAGAGGAATTTCCATGGGACATTCTGAAACATGGAATAATGTTAGGTTTTAGAAAGCCAGTGAGTGCTAAAGTAAAGATTTATGGAAGAAATGGAAGATTTTTTTGTAAGACTTTTCAACCTTACTTATGAATATAACCTTTATGACCTTAATAAAGATATAGTTAGTCTTACGTAAAATCTTATAATAGATAACAGCAATTTTTTCGATATATTTAATTTACTTCACAAAAAAAATTAAATATACAATAATAAAAATAAATGTACAAGATTAATACTAAAATAAAAGCAATCCTTGCAAAATGGTAGTAACTATCATTTAACACATAAGAATATTTAATGGATAAATGTGGATTATATTATTATCTGTATATTAGTTATATTATTAAACATACCATGCTTATTTATTAAGTAGAGTATCAAACATATCATGTTTCTTCAACTTACTAAGGTTCAAATCACAACCGGCGAGGCAGGGACTTTTGCACACTTTATCCTCGGAATCAAAATGCAATCCATCTGGACACTGCACAAGTTGTAATTGTCCATTTGAACAATCGTAGAAAGTTGAGCAATCTTTGGGATTTGGAATCGTGCCATTGGTGTTCTTGCATCGCAACCATGGAGGAAGGTTGGACGAGAGTTTCATGTTTGTTTCTTTGGCTGTTGCTACATTGGGTTCAGGGCAATCTAAAAGCAGATGGAAAAAAATGAGGTTTTATATTTTTTTTAGCTAACTTGCTTAATATATATATATATTCCTACATCCAACTGTAACAATATCCACCATAAGAAGTCCAGCAGCCCAATAAAATTTAGCCTTGGTAATGTTGTCAGAGTTAAAAGTCATAAAATCAAGTGCAGTGCATGTTGTCAAATGTAAAAGTCATGACTTCACCTGATGAGCACAGAGTACAGACATCATTAGTAGCTACACCAATGCAGTGCAAGTGTTTATTAAGAAAATCATATCCTGTCGAGAGTCGGAAATTTGTTGTAAAAACTGCACGGGGCAAGTTCCATTTGGATGGGTAATGAAACAATTATATTCCACGTTTTTATCAGTTGGAAGGAGTTTGTTTTAAGGGTCTGTCTATTTTCTTCTTTACCTCAGAACTAAATTGATGAAAGGATAAAGGAAATTGTGGCTGCCGTAACTGACAACCATTTTTGGCCAAGGTGTCAGCTTTTTCATCTCTAGGCTGGGAATCCACTCAAGTGAACAAATAAAATAGTGATTGTCCTATAGTATATATTTACATTTTAAATTTCCATAACTTATTGATTTTTTCCTCCAACACATTGTAAAATGGCAGAAGTGCCAACATGTTCTGTAAGCGAAAAAAAATGTGTAAACATTTTATCAGAAGAAAAAAAAAATAATGGTATGACATGAAAACATTATGTAAAAAGACAATTTAGAAGTATTTTTACAAATATCAATTCATGAGGATACGGGACAAATTTACAGCAGTATTTTTTTCTTTTGCGTAGCATGTAACAGTAATCTTTCTGAATCGAAACACAATTTTTATAGAACATAATTTTTGCATGCAAGAAATGAGGCGTCTCGTTGGTGGATCTTTCTAAAAATCTGTTTAAATTTTTGCTCTTTCCATGCATTAGTGATCAATTCCCTTTTGGGATTTTGTAAAAATCGTCTGACTTCATGTTCCACTGATGTATGCCGCCTTATGTCATTTTCATTGTCCCAATTGTTATCGCAATCTCCTTTTTTTCCATATATTGTGATTGTGAGCATACCCTCTGTGGTCACGAACCTTAACCCTACCATACGATAGCTGCATAAATTACCATTGAATTCCAAGTCGTGCTTCAGTGGCAGGTTGAAGATTCTCTTTTTATACTTAATTGACTGGATTGACTTGACGACTTATTATTAATACAAATGAGATTGGACACCGTGCACCATCTCATTTGTATGAATAATAACGATTTGATAATGATTGGAGTTGGGCTAAAGAGTCTTGACTGTTTAGGAATTAAGCTCCTACAGAGTAAATTCGGGAATCTGGATCAAAGCAACATGTTATAAAAAAATTTAAATTTATACTGAAATTTATGATTCTTATTATTCCTATGCCTTTTCATTTAACTCACCAAGACTTGTGTCACATTGGGCATCACATGGAATTGAGCAAGATCCATCCGAAATACTGAAATGCAATCCAGGAGGACAACGAAGAAGATATTCTTTTCCTTTGTAGCATAAGTAATACTCATCGCAGCTTTCAAGTGCAGGAAACAGACCATCTGGTCCAGGACAATGTAAATTATCGATTTCGAATGCCTTGCTGTTCGAATGTTGAGGAGAGGACGGACAATCTGCAGAATATTCAATTGTTTATAATTATTACACACATTTTAAAAATTATGGCATTTAATTTTTAGTCATATAAGTCATTATTCTTAATTCTGTTATTAATTCTGAAGAAATATTTGTTTAATTATTTTGTATCTAATGTTATAAGTTATAAAAATCACTGCTGAATAATTTTAAATTTTAGTCGCATTCAATTGCTTAAAATTGCAGATTGGCTTTTATTTCGTATTAAAAAATAACCTTTAGACAATGGATAATCTCCATTTTTTTTACCTCTGTATAAAAATGGACCTTTTAAAAGGAGAAAATATTGTCCACTTATCATTTTTCAATGTTCATTATCAAATTAATTACCTTAGAAGATTGTTATTCTCTAAGCATAAGTAGCATTACATATATAATGCTAAATTATATATGTAAATAATAAAAAATTAATATAAATAGCATTACATATATATATTTATATATATTAAGCTATTAAGCATTGCTTAATATTTTACAAGCAATGTACAAATAAGCTCCGAGTTTTAACACAGACTTCAGGTTAGAATTCTGGCGGTGGTATGGATGTTTGTTACTTATTCGGAATCCCCGTTAAACTGCAGAACCCGATCTAATTAGTCTAACCCGTGCAAAAAATGACCATAGAACTACAAACCAACCCACTCTAACTTCGTTATGCTAACTGTTCAAATATTATTTTAATCGGAATTCAGGAATAATTGTAAACATAGCAGTATTTTTACATCAGATATTTCGTATTTCACTAATACGTGTCTGAGCTGCCTGATGGCCTGTTGGCTAGCGTTCTGGCCTTTGGTACCACAGGCTTCAGGTTCGAATACTGACAGTTTACATGGAGGTTTGTTAGTGGTTCAGAATCCCACGTTAAACTGTAGTTCCCATCTAATGAGCCTAAAGTGTTCACAAAATAACAATAGAGCGACAAACAAAAACAAAAAAAACATTCCCTGAACAGTTCACCGTAACGATGAAGGAGATGCAATGCTTAATGAAAAAAATATTAGAAGAGAACTGCTCCATTTACATTTTGTATAGCATAGGATAACAATTAAAAACTTCATCTGAACAATCCGGCTGCTGTACCATATACCCATATAACCATATAGCCTAAATATACCGACTTCTCTACCATATACCTATATAATCATATAACCTGAATATATTGACTGCTCTACCATATGCCAATATAACTTGAATATATCTACTGCTATACCGTTATCTACAGCACATAACTTCAACATTTTTAATTTTTGGAACGGAAGGTAGGGTATATGTGCCACCATAATTCTCTCGAGTCTCAAAACACACATCCTTGATTCAGAAAATCCAACTCACTAACCACTAGGCGGCTCCAAACCTGGAAGATTGTTGATGCCAGACACTTACAGATGTTACCACAGTCACCAATTAGATTCTATTTAGGTTATAAATTAAAATTTAACTTAACCTTATTACTAATTTAATTAATTAGAATTTTTATTATTAAGTCAGAACTTAAAATTTACATTTATCACTAATTTAAGCAGCTGGAATTTCTTAGAGAAGGTTCATAATTATCAACATCACTGGCTCAGAAGCCTCATGGTGAACTAAGGCAGTCTGCATACTAGCAGATTTCGAGATAGAAGATGTTATTTTTTACGAGGTGGAGTTGTTAGGCCTGTTCCCAACACTCATATTAGACTGGGGCGTACGGTTTAAAAGTGAATTCCGAGCCACTACAAACATCCAAGGTACCGCCGGGAATCGAACGCGAAAGTGACACATTGCGTCAGAGAGCTAATCATTCGCCCATGAGATCCCTTGAGAAGGTTAGAAATTAAAATTTATTTACGCTCATCACTAATTTTAAGTAATCGGGATTATTTTAAGAGTGTTAGTAATTACAATTTTACTATAACAATTACGCAGTGAAAAAATGGAATATGTAGTTATCTTACCTATTTTGGGATCGCATCTGGCATCGCACGGAGGTTCACACACTCCGAATTCTTCATTGAAATGCAATCCATCCGGGCATCTGACTAAGTAGGCGTGTCCATCTGCGCATTGGTAGAAAGCTGAACAATCGTCCCTAACGGGGTAAAAACCATCGTCTTCACCGCAGATAATTGATTCTCTATTATCTGATGAGGGATTCTCCTTTCCACAGTCTATTTAAAATAAAGACATCAATATCAGTCAATATTATAAACCTGAAGCATGTTGAGTTAAGTACTATTTTTTCCAGTGAAAGAAACATAAGCAATATTTTTGCTTCTAAAATTATTGTATTGTATTGCTTATTGCTTATTTGTATTCTAAGCTTATTCTATTGCTATTGGCTACTTTAAAGGGTGACAGCAATTCAACAGGGGCAATATTATATTCTCATGATACAGAATACAGACTTAATACTTTCAGCTACGTGGTTTGGTTTGTAACTCTATAGTCATAGTTTGCACACTTATACATGGATCTTTAACGTAGATTCGAACCACTAACAAACATCCCTGACACCGTCAGGATTCAAATCTGGAACCTGTGCTGCAAAGGCCAGAGGGCTAGCTAATTGGCCATCAGGCCTCCCACAGTAGAATAATCTGTTGTAAGACTATATCCTTTCAAATATAGACCATACCTTTCAAAAAGCGCGATAGCTACCTCAATATCTTGTCTAATACATTTACTCACATGGGAGATTTTTGCATGTTAGAAGAACATGCAAAGTTTTTGTATGTTAGAAGAACATACAAAAATTACTGTACCTACAAAATGACTGTACGTATACATTTGTGTAAGTCCTTTTGTGTACGTGTATAATTTTTATCAAATATCAAAATCAATTTATCATTTTTACAGTACTGTTTCATTCAAGTCGAATAAAACAATTTTTGAGGGCATTAAAAAGGATAAGGTAAAGTATGATGAAATGCAATTGATAAAAAAAATTCTGAAATGAATATTTACCTATTGTTTTATCACACTGAGCTTCACAAGGTTCTACACATTTTTTGTCAGCAGCATTGAAATGCTTATCAACTGGACATGATTCTAAAGAGGGTTGTCCATTTGTGCATTTATAGTACGTGGAACAGTCATTTGGATTGGAATAGATTCCATCTTGAGTGGAGCACAGAGAAGATTGTGTGCAATTCACCCGTTCCGCTAAATCACAGTTATGGTTGGCAGCATCAAACAGCAGTCCTTCTGCGCATTGACCTCTATGAAGGACACCGTCTAGGCATAGCGTGTACCTGGAGCAATCAGTGGTATCAGGATAGAAGCAACATTCACAGTCACAAGTATCGTCCTCATCACTGGTAGTGTCCTCATCATTCTGTGTTGTGTCAGTTGTAGGGAGCACGAGTGATCCTACATCAGAAAAACATAATTATAAATAAATATGCATATCAATCGTAAAATAGTTGCCCAAATTGCAAGGGTTGTAAATCGTAAAAAACTTTAACTTTTTCCCATGGAATACTAGGGATCAGTAAATATTGTATTTTAGTGGTAGCTGTCACTATTTTGGTATGTAATATGACTGTCATATGATCGAAGTAGTATCTTGTCATCGTTTACTCGCTTTCTGAGATATATGTCACCTACTGATATCAAACTAAGTTCGTTATCACCATGTCACAAATAGAATATTTTATCTATCATGGCAACAGTTATGTAAATGTAATGGAAAACAATGTATTAAAAAAAATACATTATGTGTTTTAAAATAATGTTAAAAATAATATAGTATGATAAAATAATATTCTTTCGAATACATGACAGATATTGGCTGTTTTATTTATGAGTTTACAGTTATGAGTTCGCAAGAATAATTAAATTATATTCTGCGAACTCATGATGCCACAATGACGTAATTACCATCCATAGATACGCACAGTTGATTTGATAGCAGAGCAAACCAGACTCTTAATTGAAGTTGTTAGCGCTTTTGGTTCAACTTACACTAGCAAATCGTTTTTTTTTTTTTTTTTTTTGTTTTGTTTTTTTTTCCAAAAATAAAATTGACCAAACATAAAACACGTTCAAACATAACGAGCGCAACACCCATTACGATGTGCAAATACCCAAATGGAGATCGATTTGCAAAAGTTAAGTGAAAGAATGGAGAAACAAATATCGCACTAGTGAAATAATTATTTGGTAACGATATCACTTTTTTTATTTCGTTTATATTTATATACTTTTTATACTTAATTTTTAGTGTTATATATTTCTTTGCAATGTGCGTTTAGTATCATTATTATTATATTATCTATGTTGAAAGAATAATAGTAAATACAAAAATTTTAACTCATTATGTTTCGATTTTACACTCCAAAAAATGTTTATTGTGGGTATTAATCTAATATGAGAATATATAATTTTATATGTGGCCTGCGGAGTTATGATGCATTTCCATAGTGGGCCGCAGATCATTTGGGTTGTCCTCCTTGCTCTAGTCATATGAGACCGGGGCCTACCGCTTAAAGTGGATTCCGTGCCACTACAAGCATTCATGGCACCACCGAAACTCGAATCCTTAAACCTATAGCACAGAGCGCCGAAGCGCGTCTTTTGATCATTAGGCCCCCATTTTCAAGTTCATCTGTCTGAATTCGAACTAAACATCCCTCATTCACAAACATGAGAGTATAACCATCAGACTATTTCAGTTCGTTTAAATTACTTTTAAAATTTTATGTTACTTACGAATGCATTAGAAATGTAAATGATAAATTTTTAATATTTTGCGGTAGAAATAATTTTTATTGCTTACCGCATCCAGCTCGACCAGGCCAATCGCAAACTTTTAAACTTGGATTAAAATGGAGACCAGATGGACAATTTTTGTGGAGTGGCACCCCATAGAGCAGTGGTAAAATTTGAAGCAATCTTCAGGATCTGGGAATAATCCAAAGTCTGATGGACAAACGTAAATAGAAGATGTACTTGTTGATGTTGATGCATTGAAAGAAATAGTTGTAGAGGAGGATTTTGTTATTTCCGTTGGTGTCTGTGTGGAAGATTCTGGTGAAATAGAAATCGTGGTCTCCCTTGATGTTGAACTAGATGAAACAGTTGTAGTCAAATTTGCAGTTACAATCTTCTCAGTAGTTATGTTCGTTGTGCTTGGAATTCTTGTTGTTGTTTGATCTTCAGCAGAAGTGGTTTCAGTGTTGTCTTTTATAGATGGACTTGGATGAATTTCGGTTGATTCTGTTGCAGCTGAGGAAGAGATGGGCAAGTCACTCTTATTTGTGGTACTAGTAAAATCCTGAGCTGCAGTACTCAAATCATGAGCGGATGAAGATGAAAGATCTTCTGGTTGTGTAGATCTAGTAGTGGGTTGTGATGCTTCAGAAGTAACTTCTGTTATTGTGCTACTAGTAGTAATGTCTTCCTGTGAGGTTCTTGTTGCGATTGAGATAGTAGTATCTTTATCGGCAGGAATGGTGGAATTTATTGTACTAAAATCATTTGTTATTGTTATTTCTTTATTAGTCGTAGGGGAAATAGTAGTTTTATCTTCATCTACAACTGTTGTAACTTCAGGAGTTGAAGTTGAAGATGGTGTTTGAGGAATATCAGTTATCTTTGTGCTGATCAGTTTGTCAGTTGACACGAAGGATGTCATTGTGGTTTCTTTGGTGGTTGGTTTGTCTGAAGGTGATGATTCTGTTGATAACTTGTTGTCATTTGAGGTTGTAGTTTCTTCATTTGGGGTTGTAGTTTCTTCATTTGGTGTTGTAGTTTCTTCATTTTTTGTAGTTGTAGTATCTGAAAAATATGTATCTTTTAAAAAAATCAAAAGACTAATGAACAAATCGTAAAAAATTAACTGCTTTTTAAGAAGTTGCTTAATATACTCGTCAGTCTTAATATAAGCCTTATATCAGTTATCATCTTACCTGATATTCCTTATATCCTCTTATGATATAAGGAATATCAGTTATCATTTTACCATAACATCCTTCTATTTTATGTTAATATGGTAAGATGATCACAGTAATTAAAATAAACATAGAATTGGAATAAAAGTTTTAACAATTAAGCGTAAAATTTATTTAATATTCACTAGAAATCTTAAAAAATGTGAAATGCAATCTTATTAATAAATGATTTTACTCAATTAACTTGATTTATCTATTTCATCACTTCATATAACTTCATTTTCTGCATTTTTATACAGAGACAACTGTGAATTAAAAAGTCATTGTCATACGAACATTAGTAAAAAAGTATATGTAAAGTAACGTGATGCGTAAAATACGTAAAATGTACGTATATAAAATTGTACTATGTATATAATATGTTTAAATTAGTTAATTATGATATGTTTAATAATATAAAATGTACTTAAAAATAGGACAAATACATGTATACATTTCATGTATTTGTCTGTAGTATAAATTACTTTTTAATGAAATGATGTATAACTGAAATATAAAAATGATTCATTCAATCCTAAAATAAGCTCTACGCCATTTAAATGGTGTGATGGCTGTTCTGAAATTAATTGGTGTTGGTGAGATTACGTATGAGTATAAAAATAAATCCTTAAAAAAAAAACTTATATTATCAGGAATATGAACCTATACCGTATATAAACATGAGTCTATCATAAGAATTGTCTTACATTCACAAGTACCATCCCAAGTGCATGTTTCACTATCCTTGTCAAACACCATTTCTTCTGGACACTTTCTGACAGTTATGACATTGTTGTCACAATCCATAAAGTGGGCACAAGAGTGTGGGTATGGGAAACGGCCATTTGGTTCTGGACACTGAATATTAGTCTCGCACTGGACGTTGTCTTCCAAGTCGCATGTCCCAGTCATGACGTTGAAGTTCAGTCCACTTCCACACGATATGGTGATCGCCTTTCTGTCAATGCAAAGTATGTATGAGTTGCAATCATCTAGAATTGGAAGTTCACAAGAGTCACAGTTACAGTCGGTGGTATTGTCCACATTGGGTTTGGATGTTGTTGTAGTGCTTTTGGCTGTAGTTGTTGTGGGCAAGGATGCATCTGCAAATGATCATTATAAAATACTTTGTATAAGAGCCTTAATTTCTAATTTTTATTACAAAATTATATTTTGCAAAAAAATTTCAAATTTATTTTTATATTTATATCATGATAGTAAAGACTACAGATCATTTACTTGTTTTGTCTAATGTATTTGAAATTAATGGTATTACAAGATGATTTTCAATGTACATAATAGCCTTAAATGGAGCAATTTAATTAATTTTTAATTCCTTCTATTAGCTCATACTCTCCCTATATATATATCTTATTCAAATTTGCAATCTTTAATAAATACTTTTTATTCATCCACTCCAGTTCAAATACATTTTTGAACTTGTAGTGGAGACACTGGATGCTACAGTTTTTTTCAAATATTAATTCAGTAATTAAATTTAATTAATTAATTGTAATTTCTTTTTAGATTTTAGTTGCATATATCTACCAATAGATGGCACCAGATAAATTTTTAAAATGAATGAAAATTATTTATAACGGACTTTCTGCGATATAGTGCAAAAAATGTAGGAATCGACTTAAAAAGTTTTTTTTATATTACTTGTTTTAAGTAAAATAATATAAATGAATGCTGAAATATATTTTTAAACTACACTGAAGTGACAAAAGTCATGGGACAGCAATATGCAAATTTTTCAGATGGCAGTAGCATCGCGTAGAACAGGTATAAATGCGCAGTGCTTTCACAGAGCTTTCATTTCTGTTCAAGTTATTCATGTGAAGAGGTTTTGACGTGATGATGACCGCACGACGGGGAATTAACAGACTTTTGAACGCGGAATGTTAGTTGGAGCTGGACGCATGGGTCATGCCATTCCGGAAATCGTTAGGGAATTCAGCATTCCCAGATCCACTGTGTCAGAGAGTGCCGAGAGTATGAAATTTCAGGCATAACATCCCACCATGGACAGCGCAGTGGTCGACCGCCTGCACTTAACGACCGAGACCGGCGACGTTGCAAAGAGTCGTAAATTCTAACAGACAAGCAACACTGCGTCAAATAACCGCAGAAATCACCGGGACGTACAAGGGACTTGTCTGTTAGAACTGTGCGGAGAAATTTGGCTTTCTTGGGCTATTCCAGCAGAAGACCGACTGGAGTGCCTTTTGCTGACGGAACGACATCGCTTGCAGCGACTTTCGTGGGCACGTGAGCATATCGGTTGGTCCCAGATGAATGGAAAACCGTGGCCTGGTCCGATGAGTCCCGATTTCAGTTGGTAAGAGCTGATGGTAGGGTTCGAGTGTGGCGCAGACCCCACCATGGACCCAAACTTTCAGCAAGGCACTGTTCAAGCTGGTGGTGGCTCCGTAATGGTGTGGGCGGTTTTTTCATGGCATGGACTTGGTCCTCTGGTGCGACTGAACCGAACATTGACTGGAAATGCTTATGTTCAGCTACTTGGAGATCACTTGCAGCCATTCATGGACTTCATGTACCCAAACAACGATGGGTTTTATGGATGACAATGCGCCATGTCACCGGGCCACAACTGTTCGATTGGTTTGAAGAACATTCTGGACAATTCCAACGAATGATCTGGCCACCTAGATCGCCCGACATGAATCCCATCGAGCATTTATGGGACATCATCGAGAGGCGTCTGTTCGTGCCCAAAATCCTGCACCATCAACGTTTTCACAATTATGGACGTCTATCGAGACAGCATGGCTCAATATTCCTGCAGAAGACTTCCAACGACTTGTTGAGTCCATGCCACGTCGAGTTGCTGCACTTCGCCGGGCGAAAGGAGGGCCGACACGATATTAAGAGGTATCCATGACTTTTGTCACTTCAGTGTATATCACTAAAATTTTATTCATTTTATCAGATTTAAATTAAAATATTTTTAATTACATTGAAAATTTTTAGTTACATCGAGGACTGGGTCGTATTGACCATTTCCTGTGAGCAGCCCAATACAAACTAGTTTCGAAGAAGGCATGTCATGTGGGCGGCACCGACGAAAGCTGTTACCTCATTTAGCACTACCCAGCTTAAAGATATGCCACGGACGCAAGTAACTCTACCCCCACAAAGCTCTACGATCATATTAGACCGGGACCTATGGTTTAAAGTGGATTCTGAGCCACTAAACACATCCATCACACATTA